>CAXKVX010001585.1:0-105189 GCA_964058865.1 Eleocharis quinqueflora
TGTCTCTAAACAGCAGTTACATCTTTCGCAACCTCGTGGTATTTCACCATTATCTTCCCATGAATGTCCATAATTCCTCATTTCAGTAGGCAGGTTTGGTTGCTTTCACCATGATGGTGTTTCTTCTTGGAGCATAAAGATTGATTCAAACGGTGTATCTCCAAGTTCCATGATAACTGTTCTTGCGTTGCCGACCTCACCCTCCGAAAGTGAGCATATAGCGTCATTATCCAGTTCGTTTTGGTCAACAGACAAGATATCCCAGTCATCATCTAGGTCAAGGTTTTCGACAATTGCTGCCCTTGCAATGTTACCTTGTTTTCTTCTACAGTCTCTGGCGAAGTGACCTTCTTCACCACAAATAAAGCATTTGCACTTTCTCACCTTGTCCGCGTTCTTTCTCTTGAATACTCTTATGTGAGATTCATGTGGTTTTCCGCGATAGGTTTTTGCTTTTCTAATCCCATATTTCTTATTCTTCTGGTAGTAGCCTGGAATTGGGATTTTGCTACAAAAAGATAGATCTTTCAAACTTCTTTGTAGCGCTGCTCTCTTGCATGATTCTGCCAGGTACTGGTATGAAAAGTTGATTCTTGGCAGTACTCCTACAGTGCTCCCCGGGTACTTCTCCATGTACGCTCTTTCTAATTCTTTTCCGATTAGAGGGGGCATCTTTCTGAAAAATTTCTCAGAGAGCTCAGGACTGATATACATACGTCCTGACTTTGCTGCTAGGACCTTATAATCATTCATGTAGTCGAATAGGTCCTTCATGTTATTGCATGATAATCTTTCAAGATCATTGTAGGTTTGATCTTGCTCCACTGTCGAACCCTGTTAAGGGTCCTCAAGTAGGATTATCCTTCTAACCTGGGAAATAATATTTTGTGGATCATCGGCAATATTCACCAATTCTTCGTATTCTTGGGGGTATGCCATTCGTCATTGTATCCACGTCTTCTTCTCTATTTCTCCCAATAAGTTTTCGATGTATATTGCCTTGCTTTTATTATCAGCCCAGTTTCTTTCGTTAACAAGGTTTAGGGTGATTGACTCCACCTGGAGATCACATCACTGTACTGCCCTATATCCTCGGGCAATACGAGCATAGCGCCTTGGTTCGCTTGCGCTGAAGGAAGGTTGAATCTTTCGTTGCTTTGTTGTGCAAACCCTCCTTTGAATCTATTAACTCTGGCTCTTATCTCTGGGACATCAAGTTGTTGTTGGTTTTGTCTAAGACTCCCTGGTGGGTACATTGGGGGTCTCATCATTGGCTCTCGCGGTCTGCTAGGTCCAGTTGCTGTGGATTGGGATGAAAGGATTGTTTCAATTTTTGAATCGAGGTTTTTGAGCAATGGATATTCCATCGCTGCTAGAATGGTTTCGGTTTTGACCTCCTCCCTTCCATCCTTCTGAGAGAATGGGTTTACCCATTCTTCTTCACTGGAATCGTTGTATTCATCCCAGATTGGTCCGGCATCTTCATCGGCCGACTGTTTTTCTCTCGGTAATGCTGCCAATAATTGCAATATCTCGAGTTCATCATCCTCTTCACCTTCATCCTGTGACTCGTGCCAGTCACGGAACATCATCAGGGCTGATTCTTCTTCTAGAATTTCTTCATCAGCTTGGCCCACTGTTGCCTCTTCTGGTGGCGCGGTTGATGAATACCCACCAAATCTCACTGCTAAGGACCCGTCAGTTCTGGTCCTTATTCTTGCTGTCTGAGGATTTTGTACGGCCGGTGCTGTTGCTGGTCGTATGATCCATTGTCTACCCCTTAATTCCTCAGTTGATCTCATCTGGCCTGGAATCGCTCTAATTCCTCTGCTTGCCAGATGTTCTGCCACTCTTTCTACATTATATCTGAAATTTGTGTGGCTTGTGTTCGATAACCTCCCTATGAGTAATCTAGAGAGTAAGAGGTTGCTTTCACCACCTTGCCATTCATCGTAGCCATGTGTTTGTAACACGACTTGTATGTGATTGTTGAAGTCGTGGATGCTTAAGGTCATGTCTGGTGCTGTGTACGCCAGTTGCGTGCCACATGTTAGATCTATCTCCATGGAGCTGATTATGGCCCTATCGTCAGACCATCTTGTATCTCTTAGTACTACTAGGGCATTAACCCCAGCGTTTCTCCTGTGGAGTGCATAAAGTCTTATCATCACAAGACCAATATGCAAATGTTGAAGTCCTTCTTGCACCAATTGATTATAACTTTGTTGAGAGATAAATGGTAACTCCACATGAGCTCTATCTACCGCTAGTACTCTTTCATCCGAGTAATGTTGATAAACTCGGTGATTTCTCTCTGACCATCCAGCTTGATATAAGGTTTCTGCTGGAACTTGCTGAGCCCTTCGGTACTGAGAGAGGTTTAGCTCAGCATCTGGGTTTAGCTGAGACTCAAGGCTCCTTCTATAATGCCTTCTTCCCGGCATTCTTCTCTGCGCTTCAAATGCTATGCGGCTTCCTAGCCTGTAGCCCCTTATCTGGTCTTCAATTGTAGGGTTTTGGTTGTTGTCTCTGCCAGATATGCTTGGTTTGCTCACCGTTTCAGTTCTTGTTTGACTCATTTTTGGTTTTTAACTGAGTCAAATATTTCCTTCGGGTTTTTGAATACAAAGAACTGGACGGTTGGTTTCTTGATCCTTTTCTCACTGGGTTCACCAAGGCTAAGTTTATGTAAGCCCTTTTGGAGTTCGTTTATGGATTGTGTAAGATCTTCTGTTTCAGGGACTTTGGTTTTTGCTGCCTCTAGTCTCCTGATTGCGGTTTTGCAATCTTCAAGGTCTTCTTTGATTTTGACCAGCAGTTGGATTATTGTGTTGTTCTGCTTGATCAATGCTGTTGTGGCTTCTTTCGCGAATTCGGCTGGTTTCAGGAAACCGTTTGCTGGTTCTTCAATCGTCTCGGTTGCCTTTAGGGCTTCTTGATATATTGAACTCCTAGCGGTATTACGCCAGTCGTTCATAAAAAATTTCTAACTCGGCTGAGATTCGGCTCCGGTATCTCGTAAAAATATTTCAAAAATATCTTGAGAATTTGTTCGAACTTTTAACTAAATTAATCTCTTAGTAAATCTGGTTAAGTTGGTATACTGACTTTCAATTTTCAAGTTTTCTAGGTCCACAGTTCAGGATTGGTCATATATAACTCTTCAAAAAGTACGAATCTTAAAGCAGGGGTTACTCATCTAATGGTTCAGTTTTCCTAGTGCCACAATTCTTTTGGCATCATGGTGCACCATAGCATTTCTCTATATATATATGTATATATGTATGTATGAGCAAGGCTAAAATAATATACATATGACACCCCCTTCCGTCATATGCATAAA
Source organism: Eleocharis quinqueflora (assembly GCA_964058865.1). Classification (NCBI taxonomy): domain Eukaryota; kingdom Viridiplantae; phylum Streptophyta; class Magnoliopsida; order Poales; family Cyperaceae; genus Eleocharis; species Eleocharis quinqueflora. Next base: position 3,344 of record CAXKVX010001585.1, read on the forward strand.
TAATTAGCTTAATAAATTGATATTTAAGTTGCTCAATAAATTTTTCATATCAAAATATTGTAGGATATTAAATTTCATGATTTTTAGAGCTTTATTGCTATTTTTTAAATATTTGTTCGCACTACAGTCCAGAAAATAACATTTTTTTAAATAACCCAAAAAATATTTAAAAATAGCAAGAAAACTCTAAAAATCATGAAATTTGATTTTCCATAATATTTTGATATGAAGAATTTAGTAAGGAACTTAAATCTCAATTTATTGAGCTATATATATGCATAGAACAGAAGTGGTGTCCTATGCATATTATTTTAGCCTTACGCTCTCTCTCTCTCTATATATATACACACACATGCTAGGATGCACCATGGAGCATCAAACTGACTGTGCTCCACATCAGTATCTTCAATTTCAAAGTTCAAATGACCGATTCAAACCGTCGAACATGATCTACATATTGAAATTTCCTTGGATCGAATTTTACATTCTTTTTTGAATTTTTTTGTTATTTTTTAGGAAAGTAGGAAAATACGATCCAAAAATTATGAAATAGTATACATGACATAAAATAATTACAAATAGACCTTCTACTGACATATTGAAAATTATGACTCTGCCTCTCTATTTTGTTACTATATCATAAATATATATATCATTTCTACAAAAATCTAGATGTCTTTTCTTTTTCCCTGATAACTGTTCCAAAATAAATAACATAATAAATACATAGTTGCATGTTAGCACACAAATTTCTTTTCACGCGGCGTGTGTACAGATTAGGTCATCAGCTATATAATTTTTTTTAGCTTTAATCAACGGAATTAGGGAAAAAATATTGATAGAAGCGATTTGTGTATTTCTAGAAATATGACATCGTCACAATTAAGTTTTGTGCCCCATCATACGGATTTTTTGTTGTCTAATTGAACAATTATATGTTTGTATTATATAGGATTGTAAACGGAACGGATAATATTTGTTTTATTTTGGATTCATATTCGAAAATTATTCGTAAATAAGTTATTTATGTTTTTATGTAAATTATTTGAATTTGTATATGTCACATATTCGTAAAATAATGTGAATACCTGAACCATCAAAATTGGAAATAATATCCTATACTAGAAATATTTTATTTGTAAGATAGTATAAAGTTGACAAATTTTTCTATTTATGCATAATTTCTAATTTTCTTTCATTTTTTTTTTGAAATTCTTCATATTGTATATATTTTTTTATCAATTTTTAATTAAATTTTTTATTTGTTATTATCCGTTTGTAATATTTGTTAAATTGTGCATTACTTAAATAGTTGAATTCGTATCATTTCATTATTCTTGGTTGTTTAAGAAAATTTGATATTAAATTTTAACATTCTTTTAATTTTGTTTCTATCCACTTAATGAAATATAAATACAAAGGAGTATATGTTTGGAATCTGCTCCGTTTACACTAATATTTGTATTTCATAAATGACAACATCATGATAGTGACAAAAAATTAAATAATATAAGATAACTTCTGCATGTTGTTGTAATATTGGACACAATTGAAGTTGCAAAATACATGCAATTGCAATTGACAATTTAATTGTGCAATTGTTAATGTACATTTCAAGGTGGTTTGAACTTCGAACAGTGAATATGGAAGTATTAAAATAAATTTTGAAGTTATCAAAATTCGTATTAAATCGAATATATATATAGTTGTTAAAATAATCTTGAATAAAATATGCAGATATATATGGTATAATAAATAAGCGGATGGAATAGTAAAATGTAGAGGTTGCATAATCCGACCCGACACGAGAAACCCGTCTGATCTGAATCGACCTGGCTCGATATTTTGATAATGTCAAACTACTCGAATCTGACCCGACCAGAACCGAGATGATCCGTAATTCGAGACGAAGCGACACATGAGTGACTTGAACCCGACCCGACCCGACTAGAGATGACTCGTGTTCCGAGATGACACGACGCATGAGGACCCGATCCGACCTGACTCGAGATGATCCGTAATCTGAGATGGAGCGACACATGAGGATCCGAACCCGACCAGCCGACCCGACCGAGCCGATACAACTTGTAAATTGATCTAATCCTATATTGTCCACATCATAATCTAATTTTACTAATAAATTAACATCAGAGAAAATCGAGATTTACTAACGCAATTCAATAATGCGACCCGATCTTGTTCAATTGAACTTAAAACTCAAAATAATACTTGAAAGTTGTCGGTACAACCCGATCCAAACCCGACCCGGTCTCACCCGATCCGACCCAAGACCAAAAAGTTGTCGATACAACCCGACCTGAAACCTGACCCGATCTCGCCCGACCCGACCCATGACCCGAAAGTTGTCGACATATGACGACTTCAAACCCGATCCGACCCCAACCCGACTATTGTAGACAATCAAACTAATCCGACTCGCTCCGATCTGAACCCGCCCGATCGACCTGACTTGCCACCTCTAAAATGTAAATTCTCAAGTGCAAAAAACTATGTCAAGTATTTAGGTGTGAGATTATGATGTATTGGACTGTTAATTTAATACACCAGGCGGCTTTTCATAGCTAGCGGTTCCATAATAATAATAATAATAATAATAGATAAGGAATCTTTTTCTATTGGTGATAACTGATAACTAGATGTAGAATCTAACTGAAAATTAAAATTACGGCTGCTGAGTGCTGATGAATACTTTGATTCTACTAAAATAATGTTTTTCGTATATCAAGTCATAATTTTGAATAAAATGGGATACTTTATGTAAAAATTTAGAAGTTCCTATATATCTTTAACTAAACAAAACGAAAATATAGAAACGAAACGCATAAAACGTTGTCCTTTTAAAAGCAACCGGCGTTAAAAAAATAGTACTTAATACTTTTAACAACCAGTTGAGGTATTTGCGTGGTTTACGTAATAGCAAATTGCATTTTTTTGTACACGATTGTCATTTTCAAATTTGGTGCAGATAGCTTTCAAATTCATGTATATATGTACGAAGTACATGAACATGTGCCGTGCGTATAAATTAATATGGCACCTTAATTAATTTTATTACCTGTGTACAAGTGAACTACTGATACAGCTTCAATTGTTAAACGGTTTAACAAAATATAAACAATCTGCAATCTTAATTTGTACACTTTGGGTCGTTTGGCTTGTTATCCCTGAACTAACACAAATAATGTATATTGAATAGGTTTGTTTTATTGATGTACTACAAATAATATAGAAGAACAAATTGAATTGATTAAAAATGCAATGAATGTAGCATTCGTGCGTAAATCACAACCTGGCTAAAGCTAAGGAAATGATAGTTCCTAACATGGAATCAGTAATTTGGTACAAATTTAAGCTTACGTAGCCACCTACCCATCTAGCCTCCAGGAAAAGTCACACACGACTAATGAGTTGACGCGGTGACTAGTTAGAAATCGAATCTGCTCATGCGCAATTCGTGTAGCACAGTAACAGAATCGTCTGATTTACATCCAGATTTGTATTCAAAAATCCGACTCCTTCTGATTTTCATCGCTAACGATTTGTTACAGATGAGCGATCGATTTGAACCGTTCAATCTTTACGCTATATGTGTTGCGCTAATAGTTCGAAAATGATCAGTTATTACTCCATTTCATTGAATGGACACTCGTTATTTTCACCAATCAGACATAACATAAGAACCATAGAGCTTAGATATCTCTTTCATAAACAATTTACTGACCCCTAAAGATGTTGATAAGATAATAGTAAATTTTTTTAGTAAAGGTCCTAAAGGATGCGTCATGCAGTTTCTTGTCATGACAATTTTCTACCGTTGGCATAAAAAAACAAGAATAAACCCCGACTAACACAAGTCATCGTGTTGTTGTCAGTCAAAATCAACTGAAGAAACCTTTCCGTAAATCAACCATGATAGCAAAGATCAAAAGAGAGCCACTGAATATTACAAAAGGAGCTAAGCTATAATTTGAAATTTTTTGCACGTCAGATTGGTTATGAAATTAAAGCAGTAAGTTGTAGAAAAGAAATATAAGGTTACTTTAAAGCCAAGAAACCAGACAGCATACATAATAATCTATTCATGATTCATCTTTGATGGTTTCATGTCTGTGGTAAGCTGGTAGCTAGCTGTATGGTGTCAATTTGTGTGTTTGCTAATTTTTGTTTGGATCTAACTGGTGAATTTTAGCTCACTTTACCCAAATAAGATAGTTTGCTGAAATTCTTCAGTAAAATTTCCGGAAATATCAACGATTAAAATACATTATTGTGACATAGGTTGGCTCCAAACTAAGACGCCTAAGTCTTCAAAATTGAACAATGATAAGCATCCAAAGACTCAGTTCTGGAGTAGAAGTTGAGAACTAACCATCAATAAATCAAAATATGACCAAATGAAATGCAAAGCACCCAAGTAAAAATGATACAATGAATCACTTGTCATTTGACAAGGAAATTCAACAATACTTAAAAAAGTAACCTGTACCTATCTCTTCAGTTTATTTACTAGGAATTTACCTGCTCTCCATTCTCTATGGCTAATGATCTGTTAAGTTTGTTTTGTTAATGTCAGTTAAAGATTTTGGTAACCAAGCAATGATACTCGCGAACAAACTTTACATTTAGAATCTAAATTAACCAAATTCAACAGTTGGCTGTAGATACACAAGGAAAAATGAAAGCACATTTCCAAGTATAAGATGTGCCCATGAAATGGTTAATACCCCCAACACGTGCTATCATGTTCACTCAAAATCTGAATTACAATAAACCTAACAGGCAGTATAAGCTACTTACAGCACGGCAAAGGCACGAGAGGTGCCAGTGAAATGGCTAACTCCCCCAAATAATCTCTTCGAAGCCCCAAAATGCCTCAGCCTATACACACTGGTTGGGGTGTTTTCAGGAATTTGCCACTCCAAAGTTGCATGGCTATGCGAGCTAAGTTTGCTAGGCCTAAACCACTTAAACCTCAAGCACCAATCATCATCGTCATAGAGAGGGACCCACTCATTTGTACTGCTATCCAGCATCTCAACAAGTGCAAAGGTACCATTGTTGAGGAGGTCATTTCGGGGGCAAGCAGACCAAAATGTTGCATTCACAATCTGGCCCTTGTTAAATTTCGAATTTTCAGGGACATCTGTGCTGACATCACCAAAATTAACTCCAAGTGGGGTTGAATCAAACATGACAGGTGTTAGAAGGCTGATTTGTTTGTCTAAGAGATCAGGAGGTGATACAGTGGAAGAAACAGATTGACCTTTGACAAGGGCTGTGGCAAGCTTTCTAAATTCTTGGATGTATGCGCTTAAAGTGTGTGGGCCAAAGAGTGTCGACGCCCCCTGGAAATAGAAAATATGCTACTCATTATTTAAAATTTTAAATCTGTATTAATTATTTCCCAAGTCAACAAAAAAACCAATAGAAAATACCAAGTTCTGGCCTACTACGACATATGAACAGTATGTTTCTCAGACCAATTTTTCCTATTTTGGTATATACACAGAGCACTACCAGGTGCAGAGAAAGAAACTATTTGGATACCATTGAAGAAATCAGGTGATAATTATGATAGTTTGGGGCAGCATATAAGATACTCTCACTTTGAAAAGGCAAACTAATATTGTTCCGTAGAGTTGCGAAAATTTTATTTTAAGAAACTAGCCAAATTAAAGAAAATTGTACAACCTCGTATCTCTGAATCTCATATTCTTCAGAGGTGGTAATATACTGAGAGTACGTATTTGATAAACCAGCAATAACAACATGCACATTGCTGTTAAACTCTCCATTGCCTTCTCCCATTAAGACATCTTTTACAGCATCACGAAGTCGCCTCCCGGCCATTGTAGTAAATTCTACATCAGCAAGCATCAATTTATTACATCAAGCTACCAAAAATTCACAAAAGAAATCACTAAATGGCTAACAAGAGGGGGATGGAGACATCTTTACCTCCAGGCACAGCAAGAATGACGAGTTGCCCAATTCGTATAATCTGAAGTGGAAGTATTGCAGGCTGCATAGAAGGTAAAAATAACAGAAAGGTTTGAATGACACAGAAGATCCGTGAAATTTCAGAAAGTCCAACTTTCCATAGAAAAGTATTTCTTAATTGTTCAACAACTGAGCAAGTGCAATGAGTAAGAGGTTTAGCATAGTCTTTGACTAAAAGAATCTGGTTTGCTAGCAATAGAGGGAAATACAATTATAGACCTAATGAAATACACACGCATTTAGAGTCCATTTCAAATTAATTGATTCCGAAATTCAAAATATAGGCAACCAATCCATTTCAAGGCTATTAGCCTTGTTAAGCTCAAGTATTATTGATGGTGTTATAGGTCAGCCGAAAATATACATTTGTGTAAATTATTTTAGTACAAATTAATATGGAGCTTATGCGAAAATTTCTTATTTAAACTGACTTATTTTCTACGAAGTACCAAGTTAAAGATGGAGAGAGACTTACAGCCCAATGGTAGGGTTGGTCCATTTCACCGGTGTCGAGTAAAACTGGTTTAGGAGATTGACATGCCACCTGCTCCTTGCCAGGTCTCTTGAGCACATTCCTTACCATTCTCCAGAAAGGGTTACCCTGATAAAAAATCCATTTGCCAAGTAATCAAATTAAAGAAATACTGTGAATAAATGAAATATTTATATATACAATTTCCTAATCCATGTCACATGCTCAGTGCGCAGTTGGAAGTCAAATGAGCTTTAATCATGCAATCAATGTGTTTGTTCCCAACTTGGAAGTGAAACATTCTATTACGCAATTACAGCTCAATGAAAACTCAGTTCACACCTGATTTACCTTCAAAAGTTCATGAATTAAGTACAAAAAGGCAGAAAGAAAAAAAGAGAGAGAATAGAGAGAGAGAGAGTGTGTGCATGCATGCGTGCGTTTGTATTCCTTGTATACTCATTGCCAGTTTTGAACTTCAGTTACATATATTCCATCTTGAAGCTCAACATTTGTATCGGCATCATATTGGCAGTTCACCACTATGGTGTCAACTAACAGAAAGTTGAGATCAGGATCACAGCGGTTGATTGTAATTTCAAGGGCCAAAACAGGAACTTGAGAATTTCACATGCCATTTCATTTGTACTATGTCCTAGAAATAAAAAATGCAGAAATAGAAAGTATTATATATATACTCAACTGTATCATCCCCTTGAGTGAAGTCAAAAGCGCCAGGCCCATCAGTTGTCCCAGCTGCAAAAGCGAATCCCATTGCAGCTGGGCATGTTTTTACCATCTCCTGTTTACCATTGCTGGTGGTAATGGAAACTTCAAGCTTTGAAAAATCCAAGTAGATGTGCCTAGAATCAATTTTGCCTTGTATTTCTTCTGAGGCACTGTTAAACAGCTCAACAGCTTTCTCAAATTGCCTGTCAGCTATAATTCTTGTACTCTCAAACTCATCAGGGTAACTGACAGACAGGAAAAAGAAATTAGAAACACAATCATTTGCGGGTTACTACAGAGTCTAAATATTCAAGTATATCTACTGATAAGAATAACTCATATTGATTCTGATACATAAGAACTAAAGTAGTTTAGTGAATCATTTGCGAGTTACAGTCCAAATATTCAAGTATATCTACTGATAAGAATAACTCGTATTGATTCTGATACATAAGAACTAAAGTAGTTTAGTGTTACCTATCCACCTTTTCTCCTAAAATAGTATGATACTAGACCTCCTCACACCCTACTTTAACATGAAAAAATATGAGGAAGAAATATGATTTTGGCATCTTTGAATACAAAATGGAGGATAAGGGAGGGATATAAAATTAAGCTACCATGACCGTTTCAGGTGCTTCAACAATATGACAAAAAAAGTTCTTGCTACCTTAAAAGACACTGAACCAAAAGGCCTAAAACCCACCTTGTTCCATGACTTTTATAAACAAAAACAGCACAGAAGGAGCTAACTTGGGCATTTAAGAAAACAATTGTAGGGCATGCAATATTTCCTCTTATGCGTGGGAAAAAGTGTTGTTTTGAGTTCACAGAGGTGTGCAACTGACTTAAGAGGAGAAGGCATAATATCATGTTGTTTAGTATAGAAAATTTAAAAATCTTGCATACCCCAGGAAACTATGAGAAAATATATGACAGACTCCTATGACAACGCAAGCGTGTGCCCTTCTCCTAATTTATTACAGCAAGATCACCCCCTTTCCCACTGGAGTAGAAATAAATAGTAAGGAAGGGAATATCTAGGTTAACTATTAAAAAATAGGAGCACATATGATACTATTTTACAGGATTACAGGTAAAATACTCCGAAAGAAGGTTAAAAGTTTTACCCAGGCCCACGACCATAGCAGAGCTCATTCTTCCCGTTGCAAGTGCTACGGTTGAAGTCACATGGAAGATCAGTATCTATGCAAAATGTACCGAGCACATTAGGGCTGACATCACCGCAATTCGACTGACAAAATGCAGAAACAAAGTTTGGCATATCATTGCTTCTGATTCGCTGAGAAATGCTGGACAATCTCCTCCCACCTGTAGCCTCTATTGATGAAGCCAGTTGTATCAATTCGTCAACTGAAAATACAAGAATATCAGCGACAACTGTAATGTAGTTCTTTAACAAATTAAACTGAATAATTTACTGTATTTGCAGCAACCACTTTTTTATTTGAAAAGGAAGCACCTTATTAAACTAGTTATAACAGCCAAAGTTTCAACATTAGACTAACTTTGAATCCATAGTGTACAAAACTACTACAAAATTGTAGCAGCAAAGTTTGCTTTGCTGGATTTTCCTTTTTTGCTCAGCACAAGTAATTCCAGAAGTAGTGCCGGAGTTGTCAACATTTAATCCATAATGTATCATTGTATGTTGGATATTTATTTCCAAATAAGGAAGGGATGTATTGAAAACTACATTATTTGACAACCATGGCAATTTGGTAATAAAAAATGTTTTACTTACTTTGAGAGGTGGCGAATGAAATATTGTGCAATTCTGGGAACTGTTCAGTTACAATCAAGTGCCAATTAAACCGAACTATTAATTTTTCAAAAACTGAATGGATGACTCACGAGTTCAATTTGATCTTATGGTCACTAAATAAGTTTCTTATCCTCTTAGATAAAATGTCCTGAAAAATAGCTATGAAACTCATACAGTTCATATTTGGCTGAGGAACTATGTTTGACACCCTTCGTGTGTATTTCTTGATTATGTATCCGAACGGGTCTGCAAGCGACCCCGCATTTTTCTTTGGGTATCCATTCTGTTCAGCCCAGTCTTCCATAAACCGTGCTGCTGCCCCCTTGTTGTCCCCACTGATCAGGGAGTTTGTGCGGCTCATGGATGTGCCGTGGGTGGCAAACCAATTGAAGCTGCCAATTGGACCCCACTTGTCATCCACAAATTTTAGCAGTGTCATGCTTTTATCAACATTGTACTTGTACTTGCTTCGTTCTGAAGCTGGATTATTGAGGTATGCACTAGGACTGCGATTCACTCCGGCATTTAGTAGATCTCCTGAAAATTATAAATCTTGATAAATTGAGAAAGGATTGAGAGTTGTGACATTTGCAAAGTGCGCAAGAACTTACTCCTTCACTGGGAGTGTCTTAAGCACCTTCAAAGTATTGGAATGCACATAAAAACACCCAATTTTGTTTCTATACGCAACTAACAACTAAAATTCCTTTAAATAAATTTCATCAGCATCCAGCAGTTAAACGTAAAAGCAACACATTGAATCAAGGAAAATAACTTAATTTGTCCAATTTCTCATTAGTCAACAATAGCTGTAAGTTCCTGTGTTTTGTTTGCAGTTCAGTTTGGAACTGTAAATAAAATAGAGAACATTTAATGATAAAATTGTGTGCACTTAGAACAACTGTTCAGCTTGCTAATCTAATACAAATAGCAAAAAGAAATTTAAAAAGAGATCAGTCGAGAATGGAAAACTTTCGGTGCTCTTCTAAAATAGAACAGCACGTAATTTCAGAAAACTTATTTCCTACAGAGAAGTGCACAAGCTCTCGATTTTGCATCTCTAATAACACTTTGCATGAGTTACTTGCCAATAAAGTTCAAATGGTGATAAAAAGCTTTACTAAAGTGGTGATATAATGGTAATAAATCAAAAGAACCAACATATTCCACTAAAGAAGAAAAAATTGGCAAAGCAAGAGGCTTGAAGCAATATTTTAAACGAAAATACAGAATGAAGTGTGTTTAATGGTATGGTTTTAGTCACAAGAATGAGAAAATCCTGGTTGTCACTTGCAGACATGGTAAAGTGTGTGCAATTTTGTAAAAAGCTAGTTTATTTACCGTTGTTGACATAGATTTTCCCAGAACTTAGGTTTTCATGAGCTTGAACGATGGCTTTCTCAATCCCGTCAACAATTACATCAAAAGATTGGCGAACAAAGCCAAGAGAGGTCACAATATAGACTACATATTGGAGATAACCACCAGGCCCGGCATGAGTGTGGATCCCACTTATAGCCACATTATTCTCAGTATATAGGTTGCCATACCTGATTGCATTAATCAGTACACGTGTGAGGTACAGTGATCAACCATCAAATAAAGAAAATTCACTTTGAAGTATTGTTGATGTAATTTATATTTGCATGTTATTTTTTAAATTTTTTTAAAAAAAATAGTAGCATCAAGTTGAGGCTTCCAGCTTCCATTAACAAGAAAGCACAAAAGTCTTACAGTAGCACAGTATAGGAGATCTATACTCTTTTGAAAAGTAAACAAAACAAAAGAAAACTGATATTCCTAGTAGCATACCACTTGCTATCAGCCTAAACCAAAAGTGCAGCTACACCACTACCAATTACTCAATGGACTTACTAGCAATCCTCTCTTCTGAGCTGACAACTATTGTCTACTGCTTATTTATTTTAACCAAACTACTTCAACTACTTCAAAACAAACAAGACAACTTCCATAACACTTCTGCAAAGAGCACATACATCTTCCATCAATCTATGCACAAACTTATCATGTCTTCCATTTAATTTGCATGTTTTATTCAATTCTGATTTTGAATTCCACCAGATTGTGATTATATATTTCACTTTCAGTTGACAAATTACACTCATTCAACTCCAAATAGAGTAACCCACTAAAATCAGATTCAGCTGTAAAAGCAAGTAAATGCAGCTAAAGATTTTTTTTAAAAGAAACTAAACAACAGCTGATCAGCCATCAACACTGGATCTAACTAGTCAACACCAAAATTTATTTATCCAGTAAAAAATACAATTAAGTAGTGGTTTTTTCATCTAGAGACTTATAATTGGTACCTTGATTTCAGTCTTTCAATAACCTTAATTGTCACAATCTGAGAGGCCATGCATGCATCTAGATTCACAAATGCCACACGGTTTCCCCCATTAGGTTCAGCCACGATAAATGCACGTGCCTTCAGCCTGAAGTGGATCCCAGAAGCAATCTGCTCAGTATTGGCATACCCCATCATGTTGACATCAGCAGCAGGCCCTGTTATGTCGTGGCTGCCCATCCCGATCAAATAAGAACTTGAAAGAACACATCTCCAACTGCAGAGTATTGTGACTAGGACCAGATACAATAAAGAGTTTCTACTGGAAGCCTCCATTGAAAACCAAGAATCCGATCAGTTGGCAATCAACTAATTCACCATAGGTTGATAGTAGCTGAAATAACACATTAGAAGAAGAATGAATAATCATAAATGGAAATTTGCAATGCATTACTTATTCTTTTTTCATGTTACTTTCTATTCTTGACATATAGAGAAAAACAAAAAGAACAATAAAGAAAAAATAAAAGCAACGCACTAGTGAATGAAAAAAGTCAATAGGAGTAGCAAAGATATTTTTATGTAAACTAAAACCTTATTCACGATTTCAAATACTAGAAGTTGAAACAATGTGTCTCTATTCTTAGTAACGAATTAAAAAATAATAAGATAATAGATTGACAGCATCTAATGTCTGACAGAGAAGACCTGTTTCTTTAAAAAAAAAAGTCTGATTAGAGAAGACCTGTTTGACACTACCTAGACCAGGCCCAGTGCTCATCCCCGGCATGAATCAATTTCTTCATTTATCAACATAGTGAATTCGGTCAATGTTCGATTCGAGTTAAAGCTAATTACAGTAGGAAAAAAAAGTACTACGTAGACTACAATAATCAGAAAAAAAAAAAACTGTTCGAATCACACAAGGAAACTCAGAGGAGAGAGAGTCATCTTTCTTGGAGAAGGGGGAGGAGAAAGTCTTCCGCATTTCTCACTTATAAACTTAATTTTCATTGTAAATCTCCAATGCACCGATCTAGCTAATGAAATTCATTAGCTAGATGTAGTGGTGAGGCGCAAGACCTTCATGGGAGAGGCTTGGGGTTCAAGCCCCGCTAGGGACTACCTTTAAGGGGGGTTCAAGTTTATTTTCTGGTTTGTTTGTGAGTGTGTGTTGTAAGTCTATGGACAATGGATAAAAAAAAGCTAATGGAATCCATTTGGTAAAAAAAGTTACAAATATGAACACTAGTCAAAGAGGGTTTAGTAAAGGGGTCAGAGTTAGATACACCCATGAGTACATCATTTGATTGTGCACTAATGATTTAAATCATTGAATTATTAAATAACACTCTCTCTTCTTACAATTTAATTATGCATTTTTTCTCTTACATATAATTTAAGAAGAGAGATAATGCAATTCGTCGATCCAATGATTTAAAACATAGTGCACAATATTGTGCACTCATGAGAATACCTAACCCCCTCAGTAAAGTCTTTCTCGATCTAAACCTCCAATGCACCGATCTAGCAAATGAAGTCGATTCAGTAACATCATTACAGAGAAAAAACAGTAAGAGATGATAATATATGGTAGTAAAAAGGGTTTTAGTAAAGTCTTTTTTTGATCTAAACCTCCAATGCATCGATCTAGCGAATCAAATCAATTCAGTAACATTATTACAGAGAAAACACAGTAAGAAATGACAGTAAACAGTAGTAAAAGAGGGTTTAGCATTTACCAGAAACGATGAAATAGTCGCCTCAGAGCTTCAACGAGCGAGAGACCCAGAAGGTTTCGAAATTTCTCAGCAATTAGTTAGTATTTTAAACAAAAATAAAAGGTGAGAAACAGACCCGATCGTGCCTGAGGATAACAAGGGTTGCGAAATCGAGAGAGAAATGGCCTTTATATTAGGTTTTGTGTGGAAGGGGTCGTGATCGTAACTGGTGAGGTGGCGTGTGGGGATAAATTAGTATACGAAAAAAAGGAAGCAAGGGAAGTGGCCGTTGGAATTGAAGCACCCCGCTACGACTGCGTGAAAGCAAGAAAGAGAGAAAGCTTTGAGTGAAGATTTCGGCAAAGCAATGGGGCCGTTAGTTGAGAGAAACGTTCGTATAAATAATAAATAATATGTGTTTATATTTGCAACGAGATTTGTATAAATTAAAATTTATAATATTAGATTTCTGAATCAAATTTGAGCCGTTTCGCTCTCAGTTAAGAGAAACATTCGTATAAATAATAAATAATATGTGTGTTTATAATTTGCATCGAGATTCGTATAAATTAAAATTTATAATATTAGATTTCTGAATTAAATATGAGCCGTTTCGTATCTGCTGTGCAGTAGAAAAACAGCTTCCCACCTGTCACGTGTGCGTTTTTGATATTTTTCCTGAGATTGTGCGACTTTGTTGTTGGTCGATTAAATGACGCACTAGTGGAGGTTGTTTGATTCGTGTCAGAAAGCGAATAGAAAGAATGGTAGATATGGCTGGCTGCATTTGTTGCCGAAAGTTCGGATATGGGCTGGAGATTTTAATAGGAATATATTTGCGGTCCCGAATTTATTGTCTCGTGCGTCTCGACTTGTTTTTTAATGTATCCCTAGAATTAATTTGTTCAGATCCGTGTTCCTAATATGATTTGATCTCCATTGTTGCCTTGTTGGTTATTCATTTTGGAACATTTTTTTCATTTTTAAACGGTAGTTTCACCAAATCTTTGCCATCCGTTTCAGCACTGGTTACATCTACTGTGTTCATCGTTTTCATGGTTTTTCCCTTTTTGGGACCTCTGGTCTGGATTGAGCGTATTTCATTCCGAAACTATGTTATAATTTGTTAATTGTTATGTGCAATTTGTTTATCTTCAAATCTGATCTCTTATTTCCTTTCTTAACGGCTGCTGCATGAATTCTATTTTATTCATTTGTTCGTACGATTGCTTCGTTGGTTGTTCTCCAGTTTGCTGGAACGTAAAAGATATTTGTAAAATAGTATAGTAGCGGGTTTTTTTATATAAAAAACCCTTCTGATATTTATGCTTGATCATGGGTTGTTGAACTTAGTTTTAGAGTTTCTCTTCTATTCTCAGATCGTTTCTAAGCTGAAGCTAAGAGCAGAAGTCTTCTAAAAGTTAGCTTGTACATTTTTAGGCTGAAATAGGCATTTCGCTGGGCTATTTTTACTCTTTGCTGGTCAGCAAAAGGCTTGTTCTTCATTCATCTGGCCGATGAAGACATCTGATGGGCTTGAAATACATGCATGTTGGTCCTCAGGGCTTGATTTTGGGCTTGGGCCGAGTTAAGAATAGAGTGGGCTTGATTTATGTCGATCTGGGCTTTCATGGTGTTTAAAAATCAGGGACTGCTGTAGCTGTGGGCTCCGTGGTCCTGCCAGACTGCCACACCGCGTCATCAAATGTGGGCTCCACAGTCAATCAGGGATTGATTCCTCACCGTGAAGCACGTGCATGTGCCACGTGGAAGGAGGAGTGGTCAATAACGGATGACCATCCGCAAAGCACAAAAGAAACCCGAAAACAAATAATTCTTAAAATCTTTCGAAACGAAGATTGAGCACAGGGCCAACGGAGGAGGGTTAGATATTATTTGATCGTACAGTATATCATTTAATAATGAAAGCTGATAGATAGATATGTTTCATTGATACGCAATCGATTCGTGTGTCAACATATGTTATTATGTATGTTAAACACGTTATTATGCATATCATTCGAAATCGATTACATGTTATTTTGAATTGAAAAAATAATCATGTGTGTTAAACGTTTTGTTATTTATGAAAATATTTTTTTAATAATATAAAAATTTAATCATGAATGTACAGTGTATCTAATTCTGATCTAGTCCCAACGCGTTCGACCCATTTCCATTGGTTTGTAAACGGTAGAAACGAGGGGCCGACCTGACCCATCATCAGATTAGTTGCGGCGAGTAAAATTATCATTTATACATCGAGTAGCTGACAGAATAGTAATTTTTATAGAGAAATTGTTCTTTTTTTTTTCATCAGAACTCGTTTCACATAAAGGACAATCTACATTCGCCACATATAACTTACAAGTCAAACCTCAGAATCGGCACTTTTTTGAGCTGACGCCATGGACACATCTATCCATTACTCTCTTTTTTATTAGCTGGAATTTCCCTTCCTTCTAAAACTTTAAAATTAAATATTTCCCCTCTAGATTTAGACATTACATATTTTCACTTGAATATTTAAAAAACTCACAAATTTATACATATTATTATTTGTATATTAAAAACTTATTTTAAATATGTAAAATACTCATTTTTATTAAAAACATAAAAATATATAGCTTGTTAATGAAAAATATCGGTTTTATATTTGATTTGTTTCTAAAAGACAAATTATTTATTTTGTACTCGTGACGTATATCTGGTGATATGTATGTATATTGTTGTGTATATATCCAATGTAGATAATGATCAATTTTCTTTCGAAAATCAATGAAAATCACATCGATATTCATATTAAACAAACAATATTTAATTATATTTTTAATTAAGGATAAAAGAGTATTTTAATGTCAACGAGTATACGATTAGAAATACAAATTGACTAATTTGTCCTAAAAGATCAATATTTTTCATTAAACAAGCCATATATTTTAATGCTTTTAAAAATTGATATTTTACACATTTAAAATGAATTTTAATATAAAAGAATTAAAATTAATAACTTTTTTAGTTTTTAAATATTAAAAATGATAAATAATATTCAAATTTCGAAGAAAAAATAAGTAATTTTGAAATTTGTAAAGACTGTAAGTAAAATTCCGTCAAATTATTAAAAGAAATAATAAACGATGAGGAATCCTTCTATTTAGACCATCTCTCGAAGTCGTTTCTGTCTTGCATTCTCCCTTCAGAACACACTCCCGTTTTCCTCGATCCAAGATAACATAGAAAAGCAAAATGTCGAGCTTCATCGACAAGGCAAAGGAGTTCGTGGCGGAGAAGGTCGCACACGTGCCGATGCCTGAGGCGACCGTGCAAGGGGTGTCGTTCAAGGGCGTCTCGCGCGAGTGCATCACGCTTCACAGCGAGGTCGATGTCAATAACCCATACTCTCATCGCCTTCCCATTTGCGATGTCTCCTATTGCCTCAAAAGCGGCGAGAAGTAATTCATTCTCTCTTTCTTTGTAGATTTTCCCTTTTACTTTCAGAGAACTGTGAAGATCTGTATGTGAAATGGTATTCGACTGTTGTAGGTTAGATTTTTCTCTCGGATCGGGGGGTGGGGTCATGGTAGAATGTTTTTGGATTTTAGTGAAGGTCGAAGCGCAAGGGAACTGGAAGTCAACGGATCGGTCTATCGTTGGGATTATGATTTTAATTGGCATTTCTTGTTAATAAGGTTTTCTTCGTCTATATGGTGTCACCAAAAGAAAGATTGACCACTGATCTCTTTCATTCCGGTGGTATTATGTCTTAAGAAACAGAAATTTTGATTTTGGTCCTATTAGAATTTAGAGGAGAATTAAAAATGTCAAAGTTGTTCGATCTTGTCTAGTTAATCAGTTTCCATGATGGAACTAAATTTAAGCTCCAACCCAACAAATAAAATACTTGGTAGGGAAATATATTCCTTGTTTGAATTTCTTGGAATTTTGGATTGCATGATTAAACCATTTCTTGTTGAATCTAGAATATAATTGCTTTATTCTGTGTCTATAAAAGAAGGCGAATCAAAATTTAAAGCTTCTTTTTTAAAGAATAAGGTAAGTTGTGGAATCTTGTTTGTTGAAAAAAGAGCACTTGAAAACGCTGTCAGAACAAAAAATGTAACCAAATGGGCAGCAAGATTCTTATTCTGTTCTACAATATCGGTACATGGAATTAAACATGAGCACTGAACACCACCAAGTTCATCTGCTAGGAATATCCTTCAACCCAGTCTCACTCTATGTCCTTCTGGTTTTACTTTAAGAAAAAATAGAAAATTTTATGTCTTTTGCATATCAGTACGATTGTTCTTTTTCTGAAAACTAATAAGAACATTGTCTAACTCCTGCTTTGTGATTGTAAAAAGGGAGATTGCTTCTGGTACGCTGCCTGATCCAGGGTGGATAGCAGCAAGTGGCGCGACGAAGCTGGAGCTGTCAATGAAAGTGCCGTATGACTTCTTGATTTCTCTAGCGAAAGATATCGGCAGCGATTGGGACATTGACTACTTGCTGGATGTTGGGCTGAAGATTGACCTCCCTATTGTGGGTAACATCACCATTCCGCTCTCCACCAAAGGCGAGTTCAGGCTCCCCACAATCAAAGACTTCTTCACATGAGTTTCCAGGCAGCTCCATAAATTTTCAAATAAATGATGGTGTGTTACTGTTTTCTTTTTTGTTTGGTCTAATTGAGGTGCCCAGAGGCAGTTTGATTTAGTGTCTGTATGGTCGTTTCAGTCTATATATCAGATCAAAAGGATCTCCTGTACTTAGTTGTGGGTTTATTCTGTCACAATGTTGTGTAGACTATTTTGGAATTGCAACGTTGTATGAACACTGCGAATCTTTTTCCATTTTCAGGGATACAGTATACTGATCAAGTAACGCATACAAGATGCATGAATAAATATCCGAGTACTGTTTTCTCAAATAAAATCAATTCATGTTCTTCAAATATGGTAGAGGATCGAGGAAACCATGTATTTTCTCTGAACTCGTCACTGGAACCAGTCTTTTTACCTCCATTGACAAAGGATGTTTATAGTTATTGTGTGCTGTCATGCCAGCAAAAGCTCCTAAATGCAATAGCAAACATTGCTCTTTAAAATAAAGATTCTGCTAGAATAATTTTTTTAATCGAGTTGCATTTTTCTTGAGGTGATATTTCCTGTCCCAGGAAAAGAGAAAAATATCCGGAATATAATCTTATCAAGTTGTATTTTTCTGGATCTTTTAAGTGACTTCAATCGTAAAATCAGAATGCCTGCTGTTTTGTACCGTGGCATTGCAGCCATGGGGAATGGGAACGAGATTTGGTGCTGCGCGGGAAGTTGTAGCGCAGCATCTGGATCGTCTATTTTTTATTGATTGCATCAAGATTCGTGTCAAAGTATAAAGGCCTTCTTAATTTTCATCTTCGGCGGTCGATCGCGAAATTGACGATCGATTCGGACCGTTCATTTGCTGTAGCGTGCTACTCGCTACGGCAGATCCGGGTCCTGGGGAATGGGGCTTGGTGCTGGTCGAGACCATATATATCTTTTTTATTTAATTATTATTGTATTGAACTATTTCTTTTTTTTATTGCAGTATTGAACTATTGATGCTATGGTCCGATATCTCACCCCATTCTTACTGCTAATAAAAGAAGATTTAGGGGTGTAAGTTCGATCCGACTAATTCGATTAATCCAACCGACCCGACCAACTCAATTCGAAAAAATAGGGATTTTGATTTTTTATGGTCGGTTACGGTTTTTATTTTTTCGAACCCGACATCTAATATGTGGGTACAGATTGTAGAATAGAACATGGATGAAACCTGACTCGACCTTTTATATTTAATTAGACAATTATACTGCTAGTAACAAAGTTTTTTATTCGATTTTCATCACAAACTTACATGTATTTTTTTTTGTCAAACTTATTAATTTTAATTTTTAGTACGAATTGACATCAATGTGTTATTTAAATTTTTTTTCAATTGTTACTTTTACTTTTGTATCATTAAAAATTGTGTGAAATATTGAAGTTTGTGAAACCCGCGAAACCCGCAAAATCCGATCGCCTAAACAAAATTTGAATTGGATGGTTTTTATTTTTTATTGGTTGGTTACGGGTTGAAAACACTACAACCCGAATGACATCTAACGAGTTGAAAATCTATACGAAATTCGACCAACCCGACCCATTTACACCCCTAGGAGATTGGAGTTTTGACTCCAAACCTCTATTCACTTCTTAGATCAATACAGAACATGAGATTTTCATTTCTTTCGATCACAACCACTCAATTTTAGACTTTCAATTCTCTTACCATAATAAGAGCATGTAATATCTTCTCACGAAGACAAGATATTCTGTAGTATTTATTATTGATATATATCTTGGCTCTTTATGATATTGCTATTTAAGTTTTTTTGTGTAATTTTTGAAAGTATGGGTCAAATATTTATAACCAAGCATTAATAGCAATAAACCAATATTTATTTTAAAAAATAGACATTTGAGAAAGAAACTTGATCACATTTTAATTTTTTAAATCCCATTTTAAAGTTTATGAATCGAAAATATAAAAAAATCTACATCAGCATAATTGGTTCATTAGATATTAAATCTTGCATATACTTTATTATGAAAGACAAAAAAAATATTATAATATGTTTTATTCCACCGCATCGCGTTGTCATCTTACTGGTATTAAAAAAATAGGAAGGAAGAAGGAGATTTCTTTTTTGAACATATAGAGATTGCAGAAACTCTAATCTCTATTATTAAATATATCTTAACGAAATAAAAATTTTGTGGTAAAAAAATGTTTAAACTTAGAGCATCTTCATCAATAAGTTTAAACATTTTTTTACCACACAATTAAAGATATTTTGTGGTAAATTTTTCTGAGTTTATTTGTAAAGTATCGCTCTGAAACTAAAGATATTTTCACGTCTACCACATTCAACATTAGCATTGAACACTATAGTTCTATACTGAATTTCGTTTTATTTTGAATGCAATAGTATTTTGAATGCTGGATGTAGACGTGAAATTCAGTATAGAACTATAGTGTAATGTTTGCGAAATTTCACGTTTCGTGCTAAACGAAACGTGCAATGCAATTTTCTTTTGTAACGTTATCTAACGAAACGTTCAACGTGACGGTACAGTTTCGCACACGTTTCGCACGTTTGGCATACTATCTACGAATCTACGTACGTACATTAGCATTCATGATTTCATTAATTGTTACTTGTAAAAAAAAACAGCTAAGTAGCTTTGTTAATATCTCTAAAATTAACCAAAATTTGATGCAAGCCAACCGTATATAATTCTCTTTCTCGGCAAATTTTGCTCAAGTTTGTGTAGTCCCCTCGTCACATCTCCATCCGTAAAACTCTTTGAGTTTCTAAATAATATCACATCAGATTAAAAAACTTAATTTTTTTTTTAGTTTATAAACTCTTACATCTCTAAAACTACAATTAGAGTTTCTTAATCGCCACATCAACAACTAACTATTTTTTTGTTAATTTTTTTAACCAGTGATATTGTCACGTCACAATTTATAAATCCTGAATCAAAGTTTCTAAATAAGAAACTCTCAATCAAAGTTTCTGAATTAGAAACTCTATTATATTTCTGAAACTGAATTATAAACTGTCACGTCAGATTAGAAACTCTGAAAATTTCAGAGATGGAGATGCTCTAACCTTAACCCTTCAATTTCTCATCATTCAAACGTCTCTGACTGTAATTAATTCTCCAACAAAATATGGTCGTCGAATCGACTCTCATCACTGTAAATGTCGTCTAACCCTGTAAACCATGAGTCATCACCGTCTCTCACCTTCCCTTCCATCCAATCTTCCTTCATCATCTCACAGAACTCTTCATGCTCCTCTTCAAAAGCTGTCGTCGCGAGGGGTGTTGTAGGAGAAAGCTCGGCATCACCTGAAACGACTGGTGATGGGTTTTGTTTTGGGACTTTCGAGCGACTGATACCCGCAAGTGAGTTTCGATGGGTTGGTACGGCATGGTTGTGTTCCCCCGTGTAGGTTATTACGAGCATGGATGAATCAGCACGGTCACGCTCTACTTGCTTCCTTGCTATGCATCCCTTCAAGCTACTGCATCTATAGTATCCTCTGTTTAATTGTAATTACGGAACATTAATTACTATGTTTTTTATTGGAGGTTTTAACAAGGATAACATAAAAAATATAACATTAACAAAATTTTATTATAATTATTATAGCTGCAACATACCGAGGATAAGGAGAGCCCTTGATTGGTTTCTGGCCATACTTACGCCAGGCCCACAAGTCAGAGGTTAGGCCATCAGTGACCGGTACATGGCGTACCACTTTTTGTTGCAGGTTCTTCCTGCAATTAATTAACCCAAAACAACTCAGAAATCACCATCGTAGAGACAGATTATACATCTACTAGCTAGAAATAATGATATTAACATAATGAATAGGTCAAGTTACCTTCTTTTTGTCGGTCGAGGAGTCTGAACGGCACATTTCTGTTCCGATTTCGGCTGTGGTTGAGTCGCATCGAGCGAAAACAGTTTGCAAGGCTCATGTATTTCCCAAAAAGAAGCTTGTGTTGTGACAAAACCAGAAAAGCTCAACAGTTTCTCTTGTTCTTCAGACCTAACTTCCTCTTTTATATATCTACAAGCTAGAGAAGAGAAAGGATTTGCCTCTGCAGTTGTGCTGGCCTCTGGAACAAAGAAGCCACATCCTCTGACAACTGCGAAAAGATCCCAATCATTATTCACCTCCATTAATGGCTCTTTGACAAGGGGAGATAGAGCAACAAGCTTTGAATTGTTTAGGCGCTGACTTTTGTTATGATATCTTATTTGAAGCTTGGAGTCGAAGGTCTATAGTATATATATATATATATATATATAAATTGAGAAGGGATTAAGGGAAGGGGATTTGTTTAAAGGTAGAGTAGAAAGTCAAAGATTGTACGTGTTTTTTGTCTGACTATGAAAGTCACGAGATTTAGGCAAGTTGGGATGCTCTCCAATTATTAAAGTAAAATTTCTTAACTCCCACTGCCTAGAGTATTGACAAAATTCGAATAGATCCGACTCGGCTCGAAAAATTCGAGATCACGATTCGAGTACAAACTCGTGCGGACGTTAAAAAAAAATCGGAGGTCAAAGACGGATTGCGGCCAATATTTTTGAAAAAATCTGACTCAAATCCGACCAGGAATTGGACCGGCTCGGACCGACCCGACCCGCCTAACCCGTCTTAATCCACCATTAACCCGTATTTAATCCACCATAACTCGTCTTTCTATATTTTTATTTTTGAAATTTTATTTTCGACTTTTGCATTTTTTTTGGGTCTTTATATTTAAATGAATAAGATTTTTTTTCTCTTTTTTTAAAGTTTATGATTTATTTTTTTATTTCCTTTTATTTTTTAACAAATTATTTGAAATTTTTATATTTTTTTAATATAAAATAAACTTAACAGATTATTTTTATATTTTTTTATTTTTGACATTTTATTTTCGATTTTTGTAACTTTTTGCATTTTACTTTAATTTTTTAATTTTTGGAATTTTTCGAAAAAAAACAACCAATCCGACCGAATCGAACCGACCCTGACTCGCCTCAAACCCGCCGATCCGCCGACTCATGGACCTAAGACGGGTTGCGGCCGACCTACAAAATTTGAACCCATGAAAATCCGACCTGGCCAACTCGTGAACCGGCGAACCCGTTAGACCGAGCGAGTTTGGACTGATCCAACCTGGATCGAACCATTGTCAAATCCCTACCACTAGTTAGGGAATGTAGAAATTCCTTTTAATGAGAATTATTTATTTATTAACTGAAACTATATAATAATTAATTTAATTTTTATATAATCACAGTTAATGTAATATTACTTATGATTACAATTATAATTATGCGATCAAAATAGAAAATTATGACATTCAAATTAGTTATATATAGCAAAAGAAAATTAACACATCAAAAAAGATCTGCAAATCACCAAAATTGAGCAACATTTGCTCATATATTAATGAGCAACATTTTTTCTAGCAAATTCATACTTGACTAATTGGTTCTTAATTTTTCATATATTATTTTTTTGTGTTGCAATACGGCGCGAACTCCGACATTTTTGTAGCAAGTTTGATTTTCTTTTATTAAAGAATTTTTTTATATAAAGATGAGAGATAAGCTATTCAAATTTAAATGATTTAAAATTTTTCTATTCGAATTTAAAACTCAATATCTTTAACACAGAAGTCGTTGTTCTTAGCCACTAAATTTGAAGTCACGATTTTAGTTGTACACGATGCTGTCATGAACCATTTGTACCGAATACCATGTTCAGCAAATTTTATTTTTAGTTGCTTATTTAAATTCTACAACTATCAAACCAGAACTTATTTGTTAGAAACAAAAAGTTTTCAAATTGAATTGTCTCAAAACAGAACAAAATTTGAACATTATTGCGTAACTTTCTAAATTCCACAATGCAGTTCTTTGAACTTAGCATATGTCAAGTTTACTAAAATGAAAAGAGAAGATGATATTTTATTTAAAAGTAATCTTAAAGAATGTAATTTAAGTTAAATAATAATACAACTATTTCAGAAAAAATTAGAAAATTGACTCATTAGCTCTGATCTAGGGACCCATAAGATCATATTATTTTTATGGTATTGTATTTTGGTTTGGTATAATATATTTATTTTTTAAGATATAGTATAATCACTAATTAATTGTAGCATTCTTTCTCCATGTGAATGTTCAAGGAGAGTAAATTGAAATTGCTTAAAAGAACATTTTGTATATAATTATGAATACATATAAATTTATGATAATTTGTCTTCATTAATTATATGAAAAAAATAATATTCTTAATTAAGAAACATAAAGTGAAAATAAATGGAGAAAAAAGGGTAATCTTTACGATCACATCACATCGTCAAATTTCAATCGCATATAAAAAGCATAATTTTCTGACCAAAATTGCGAAACTTGGGAAACAAAACTTATGCATTAAATATTATAATATTTTTACTTTTCTCGAAACTTTGAAGGAAAATATTATTCACAATGGCGATGGTCTTTTTAATATATTGTAAAGTCTACAGGTCAAATATTTTTTTTATTAATTCCGCATATTAAAATAATCCTATTTACTTACTATTGCAATAAACTACATGGAAATTTTCAAAAATTCACGAGTACGCTACAAATATTCTCACAAAGCAACTTATTTAATCTCAAGTATATATCAATGGTAAAGAGAATTCTGAGAAATTGAAACCTACAAGTCAATTCTACAAATATATCCCCTCACAAGAAATTCTGCAAATTAATTAATTAATTTGACTTTTGTAAAATCTTCATTTTCTTTCTTTCTCCCCAGAAATCAAACATATATAGTTTTAAATTACAAAAAAGAAAAAATTGACTTTATGCATAACAATTGCGGTTCCACCTTTTTCCTGAATTTTGACAAAAGGATGAGATGAACCGAAAACCACTGCAACATTTGCACCACGCCAACGAACAAATTAAAATGTCATTCCACCAATTTTGCAAAAGAAAAATGTTCCAGCGATACTGAATTTGATACGCAATCGATACGGACTGGAGATTTCCTGTCGCTGGACGCTCCTGTCGCTGGAAGCTCATTTTCAACTTTCGATCTCCAGTTTCTTTTCATGTTACGCATGTTTCCTGTCTCTCTCTCTCGTGCGTGCGACATTACTCCATCTTCGCGATCTATTTTTCTCTTAAACTTCATTTTCTGTTGTTATGCATGTTAATTGAAAATGATAGCATACAAAATATGATTGCTAGACATGTTATTCTAGTTGTCATGCATGTTGATTGATTTTACTATGCATACTTATTTTTGGTTATAAGTTGTTATGCATGCTATTCTAGTGTCGTGCATGTTATTCTAGTTATTATGTATGTTATTTAATTTATTATGCATACTTACTTATTCTAGTTGTTATGCATGTTAAACTTTATTTTTCTGTTGTTATGCATGTTAATTGATTTACTATGCATACTTATTTGGCTGTTATGCATGTTATTATAGTTGTTATAGTAGTTTTTGTGATGTAATGCAGCTTAAACTTCATTTTTCTGTTGTTATGCATGTTAATTGAAAACACATGCATACTTATTTAGTTGTTGTGCATGTTATTCTAGTTGTTATACTAGTTTTTTTTTATTGTAATGCAGCTTAAACATCATACATCATCTTTCTATTATTGTGTATGTTAATTTAAAATGCATGCATACAAAATTTGATTTTTTGCATGTTATTCTAATTGTTATGCATACAAAATTCACATGTACACGAAATGAAAATTCATAATAAATTAACATGCAGTCGAACTCGAATAACATGCATTACAACGAGTTTAACATGTATAGCGACGCACGTATCAATTGTGTATAACAAAGTAGCAACTGGAGAGGACAGTTTGCACAAAATGGAGACGATTTTGGCAGAAACTGGACGCGTGTATCGATTTGGTATCAAATCGCGTATCAGCTCTCTTTGCGAAATATAATTGCAGATAAACCCAACCCGTTTGGCGCGACGTGATTAGTGATTGGGTCGAAAATTGGAGGCGCTCAATACGATATATCTGACATATCGACACCGGATTAAACTAATAATTGATTTTACAAGTAAGTACTCTTGTTGTCTAAAATCTTATTAAACTAATAATTGATTTTACGAGTAAGTACTCTTGTTGTCTAAAATTGAACACGCCGTACAGAAAGCAACATCGACACACAAATAACGCTCTCTCACCGTGCCACTTAGACTTCACCTCAAACGCCGTACAGAAATCATACAAATTGAGCGTGTCACAACACCATCTTGTATGTGAATATCAAGCTTGGCAACCCCACCTTGCCAAATCAACAGTTGCGCCACCGCCAACCAACGGAGGTTGAAAGAGGTGGAGGATATTTGTGTGCTTTTTTTCTTTTTAAAAGTTTTTTTTTCTTTTAAGACAGTTCGAGGTAGGAATTAATATTTCGTGAGGAAACGAATCTGCTGTCATAATTTTGATGGCAGAATCATGTAATTGAGTGGCTGACAGGTGAGACCCACAAAATAATGACTCTAATGAATCAAATCACAGCAGTCCAGATTCAATGAAAGAAAAAAAGTATGACACAAAAAGTATGGTAGTAGATGCGGATGGGTACTCCAACTACTTCAGATGCATCTAGATCATTTATTAAATTTTGAAATTCGTGTGCACATATTTTAATGTTCAATAAACAATTTAAATATATGTGAAGTAGTTGAAATACTTCACCTGACGTGAATTCTCGAAGTAGAACCTGTACTTTTGCTTTTGGTATTCAATTCAACTCATTGTTTCTAGTAGCATAAGGGTATATGTTTATTCCTCCAGTTGGATAAGAAAACAGGAACCTCTGATGTCGAGGTGAAGTTTGTTGCTAGTGCTCATATTACAACTTATTTAACTGAAATAAAAAATTAATATGTTAATAGTTTTTTATTTGTTAGTTCTTTTCATAACAATCAATAAATACATGATGGAGCTCCGATCATGTATTGCTTGATTTTCTCAGTTTTTTGTCAGTTTTTTATTTCATTTATGGGTCTATATTGCTTGATTTTCTCAACATTTAGCACTTTGGAAATTAGACAAACCATAGATCTATTTAATCAAGGGAACAGTTGTAAAAGGCATCAAATATTTTTAGAATATCTTCTTTGATCAAGGGAAAGAATCTTTGATAAAATGAGAATGAGATCAATGTTGCTTTAATTTCATCTTCAGAAATTGGTTTGATCAAGTTCAGCTTTGATTCTTCTTACACCTTATCTTCTGCAGGTTAGAAATCAAATTGTAAATTTATAAATTTACTCTAGGCACACCAAAGAGCTCCTTACAGAATCTCATAATATGACACTCAATGATATCTTGGTCTTTTTCCACTAGGCATTAATCTTTAGACCAGTGATGGCCTTTTTTTTTTTTATTCTCTGAGAGGATAATTTATGAAAAGAATCTAGTGTTATTGTCACCATCAAGTAGCCATTGTAATTTAGCCCTTTCATGCCAATACCATTGATATTTATCCAGTATATCATCTAGGATATTTGTTGCAGTATATAATTCATCATGTTGTTGTTAGGACCAGGTATCTAACTCTTGCTCCCTTTGTAATTGGTTGATTTTATCTAATCACTTTTTTTTTTATCTTTGTTGATTGCCCCATGAAAGTTTTTGGCCCATGCATTCATTTTCTTTCTTAAATTCTTTATTTTTCTGCACCAATTATCAGTTATACATGTCTCACCCATTGTTTCATGCCACCATTTGTCTAATAATTTTTCAAAATCATCATTTTCAGCCCATACTCTCTCATATCTAAATAGATGTTGGGGAGGTTTTGACACACCAACTTTCAAAATGATTGGAGAATGATGTGACTTGATTCTGGGGAGACCAATAACTTAAGAATCATGAAACTTTTCATCTCACTTCAAGTAGCCAAAAAATCTATCTAAAAGTGCTAAACAAGATGGTATTCTATTATTAGACCAAGTATATCTCTGATCTGACAGGGACAGTTCAATAAGTTGTAGTTCATATATTACTTTGTTAAACTGAAATGCTCCTGATATATTGAAAAATGTGTTATCTTTTTCAAATGCAAATCTTAAAACATTGAAGTCTTCACAAAGTACCCAATGTTCATCCCATTTTGAATGTAACCATTTTAATTTTTGGACTCTTTTTTTGTTTAATATTGAATTTGGTAGGACCATACACCTCAGTTAGGCCAAATTGGAATTTGTTCTCATCAAATAAGTGTTTGACGTATAATTGGTGCAATTCAATTAGGATTTATCACAAAACTATTTCTCTAATCTAAACAATTGCAAGTCAATTCAATTCACCGTTGCGACATGAATGAAATAAAATAAATGTGAAAGCAGAATGAACTTACTTTTCATCTCCTTTTGTTGTCTCCGGTCTTTAACTTGATCAACAGTGGAGATGTGCTTGATTCGCGGAAGTCCTTCACAACGCCTTTTCCGACGAGTCCTTCCAAGCGATTTGGGGTTGGTTTTTATTTTCTCCGACGAGCACGAACTTCTCGACAAAGTACCAATACTAAATGGAACAATATTTAGATAGCCATGCACAACTCATATGTCCTAACAATAGTGTAATTTATGCTGAAATAGTACCCCTAATGCTTGGTGACCCGGGACCTTTTATAGGGGTCTAAGTGTATCTTGAAAAGATGCCAAATTAATTATCAAATATTCACCAAATATTTGAAATTATATTCTCTTCAAATATTTTCCAAATTCTAATATTTACTATTGTAAATATATCCACGAATTTGGTACAAAAGCTAAAATATCCAATCAGAAAAATAACGGTAGATCTAGGCGGTCAAAACATGCCTTACAGCAGGTCTCTTGCGGCCATAATGAATCTCATTGAGGTTACAATAGACTTGGCAATTCCAAACTTGGCAACTCTTTGCCAGATCTCTTGCGATCACAATGGGATCCTTTGCATTCGCAATCAATCATGCTGAAAACTGCAGATTTATTGCCAAATTTCTCCTACTGTATTGCGACCGCAATGAATCTTATTGCGGCCGCAATAGATCTTCGTTTGTGTTGTTTTGCTTGGGCTTTGATCCAAATTTAGTTGGATTTAGCCAAACAATATTTCTGACTTTACACTAAGACCCATATATAGTTTATTGATCATAATCAGTCCATTAATAATTATAATCAATTTGGTTTAGCTCTATATGCATTTGTACCCAAAATCTTGGTGAAATACGTATAATGTCTTGAATATTAAATTAATCACCTTTTACAGCATTTTCACATGTTACTTCTCATAACATTAGCGATAATAAATGACATGTAGTAATCATATAGCACGTAGTCCAAACTTAATTTATTGGAATTGACGTCTCAATTTCAACAATAAGATCATTGATAAGAAAAATTTAGCCTACAAAACAAATTTAATATCAAATTTATCATTGTTAATCCCAATAAGTATGCCAGCAGGTCTCCTTTAGCTGGAAAAGCCCTCCATACATATATTAAAATTATGTATTTTAATATATGTATTTTAAGTCTATTAATGTTTAATCACAGAAAATAGTTTCTTTTTTAAAATTCTTGAATCTTTCAGTTCAAATTTAAACAAGTTCAGTGTTCAATTCAGACTCTATCACGATAAAACATAGCCAACGTTCAGTTCAAATTAACTTCTTATTAGTATAATTAATTAAAATTATTTTATTACCTATAACCGATAGTTGAGACTTAAGATCAACATTTAACACTTTCGGGTCTCAGATCGGGTCTAACACCTCTGGTCCCAAAAATTATTTCTTTTTATTTGTTTCTCACGAAATATGTTTTGAGATCGTGATTGAGCTCATTACAGCCAAAACTGTAAAATTATTGTATTATTTTGAATTAATATTAATTCTACTATTATTATATTATATTAAAAGTCCAGATCCACGTGTCATATGTATGAAAAAGTACTCATTACCAATTTGGCCCTTTTTTAGATAATATGAAAGATCACAGACTTCTAGTTTTAAATATTCAAAGAGTGGAGTTATGATATTTTATAAAACATCATAATACTTTATCTTCGTATCTTTAATTTGAAAGTGAAAACAGCCGATTAAGACTGTTGAATTTGATCTTCATATTAAAATTTATTTGTTGATTAAATTTTACATATTTAAGAAATTTATTATTAGTTTTAGAGAAGTAGAAATCTGTTCATATCGAATGGTTCATAAACTATTAGATTAAACATATTTTAGCTGTTTTAAAAAAAAGTTAAATATTTCTAAAAAAATATATAAAATTAGGTCTCCAAAAAAAATTTAAATAAAAAATCAAGTTCAATGATTTGTATTAGTCATTTGAACTTTAAAATTAAAGAGACTATTTTGAATTATTACATAATTAATACTTTGTAAAGTATCATAATCTCACTCATATTCAAATTAAACCTCTTAGACCGTCACTGAGTTATATTAGTGCAATCTTTCACACATAAAAAGTGTTTCTCGTAGAAGAAAAAAAAATTGACTCTTCACATATTAAAGATGGTTAGTATATATGATCTAATTATCAAGAATTTTCAAAGTTTAAATCGAAAAGTTGAAATTGACCAGTACCAATCGATTTCGTTCTGTTTCGGTTTCAGCAAGCACCAATTAAATTCCGAAATTGGAAAATCCAAAAACACATTATATACATGCTAATTAGCATTGCTTGATTGTGACCATTGAGAGATCTTATCTGAGATTTGAGAGAGACTGAAGCCTACTGCCACCAAATGCTCCAAACTCTATTGCAATCATAGCATGATCCTATACTACTTGCTTGGAGGAACCAGATCTGGTGCTGCGCGGGATGGTGTAGCGCAGCATCTGGACCGTCTGATTTTTACTGATTACATCAAGATTCGTGTCAAAGTATAAAGATTCCATGATTTCCATCGCTAGTGGTCGATCGCTGAATTGGCGGTCGATCTGGACCATCCATCTGTTGTAGTGCGCTACTGTGCTACAGCAGATTCGGGTCCCTTGCTTGAATGCTCTCTCTCAGCTTCAGTTCCAAATCATCACTTAAATTCAAGAAAAGTGCACCACTACCTAGCTAGTGACTAGTTCATGGTGGTCCTTTGATTAAAGCAACTACATAGCTTTTAAGTAAAAAGAGTAAAAGAAGAGAGATTAAGGTAGTTTTAATCCTTATGATTGGACCACCACCACTGAGGAAACAGAGCCAAGATATATCGCGTAGATACGACCGCATGACCGAGCACCATCCGATGACCGGCGTGTGCACGCTTTTTCTTCTAGCCTTTTTGGTGATAGAGATGGAATTGGAGAAGCCATATGCGATGTTTTTTGCAAATGGCCTTGTGACAAATTGAGGAAGGACATAAAGGAGATGCTTAAATCCCTAAAAGATAAGGCTTGTTTCATTAATCTCTGAGTAGTGTAAGTTGGAGTGATAGGTAGATTTGCACCAGAAAAATCGACCTAGTTTAAATTGCAAAAATTCAAGAACTTGGTCACGAAAGAAAGAAGAAAATTCCAGAAAATGAATGGCAAAAACTACATATATATTGCTTGTTAGCTTCGACAACAGAGTCATTAGAAAAGAAAAGGAAAAGATTTAGGGACTGTGCATATAATAGTGGCACTACAATCAAATTGTGAGATATTTGCTGGAACATATATTATACGATTCTTGAATCACCAGAATCACTCTGGTGAATTATAAAATACGGAAGCGTTACCGTGTTCCATTTCAATGGATGAAGGTAATAACTGATTCACTATACTGATGCTTGTTGATTTTTCGAAGAGATACGATCCCGCTCAAACATCTGCTCCTTAAGCAATTAATGCACAACGTTCTTTCTCAGAGTTTGATGGTTGATGGAGAAATCCAGAAAAACGGTAGCAACAATCTTATACAAAACAAAACCCAAAATAAAAGAATTTTGGATCTGGTTAAAACAAATTGAGAGAGAGACTATTCTGTATGTTTATTTGCTATGTCACAATTGCCAAAATATGTGATCTCTTGTATGACCACATAAAGTTGACAAATTAAAACCCCTGTATCAATTATCATTAATATTTATTTAATTTCAAATGAATGTGGAAAGTGAAATGAGTCAGGCGAGGAATTGAAAATCAATTGGTAATTAATGTGCTAGTTGTTTCAATTAAGTGGTAATTAAGTACAAGGTAGTTATTATATAGAATATGCTTGATAATAAAAAGCTCAAATATTGCTCATCTAATCAAAAGCTATAAAGTTACCCAAATATGCTTGAGATACTTGTCTGACTAGGATTAGTAAAGAATACAATCTCAACGAGAGATATAGCATATATGCTTGATCTTGCTGAAAAAGATTGAAACATTGCACCTAGATAAATACAAATTTCTTCCTCTTTCAAACCAACAATCTAACCTAGTTGATATCTTGAGCCTTGATTCCATGAATGAATGAAAGCAACCGTGAGAATAGAAGCTCCACGCTCAAGAACTGTCGTTGTTACTGTTAACATGGTAACACAAGTAACTAGGGCCGTCAACGAAATGTGTTTTGAACGTTTTATGTTTCGTTTTGCCGTAACGCAACATTAAACGCAAGAGATTTTTGTTACGTTCTTTAAATGTAACGTAAGACGCAAATGATTTTTGTTGTATTTATGTAAAACGCAAATGGTCACTTTCGTTAGGTTTATTTCGTCTTACGTTTAGAATTCTACGAGTCTGAAATAATTTGAAGCGCAGAATAGAAATATGAGTATTCTGTAGAAACTTAAATGCTCATTGTCCTAGAAGTGCTGCTTCGCTATCTCTTTTCTCCCTCTTTTTTTTCTTCGTTTCCTCCACTCTCTCTTTCCCTGAGACTGACGTTTGACATGTCTCTCTCTCTCTCTCTTGCACGATGCCTCAGGTATATAATCGAATGAAATTTGAGCCCGTCGATCCATGCATGACGTGGCAATAAGATTTGATTTCCTTCATACGAGACTCTAATGATTTTGTTTGCCTACTATCTTAAACCTAGGTAGATTTTGACTTTTTGATCATTGACTGAAATAGATCAAAACTGAAAAGATAGTTTGAGAGCTAGGTTGAGTACAGATCTAGTAATCTGGGTTGATTCCTCTCATGCTTCATGTTAGTTACAAATTGTTGCAAGTTGTGGATTGAACATTTAATATATATTTTATTTTATTTGCGAAATAATTTTTTTGTAATTTTTTAGATTTTTTTCCTAATTTTTTGGTTTTGTTGTCCACCGTTAGTAGCACGTTAAATCTTCAAAAAATTAAATGTTTTTAACGTTTCTTATGTTTAACTAAACGCAAACGTAAATGCAAGAAAATTTCTGAAACACGACATAAGATGCAAGAGAAAATTTTGATGTTCTTAAAACACAACGTAATATGCAAGAGGACATTTGCATGATTGTTTCGTGCATTCGACCATGCTAAAAGAAACATATTAAAATTTTGAGACTAATAAGCTAGTTTTCTTTACGGAAATCGTTTATAGGCCCGGTCTTAGGCGCACAAAATAGACCATACATGAATTGGTCTGAAATAAGGCTCTACTCTACGATCCATTACAAATAGCTTCCTTTGGAAGAGGCCTTATAGTAGCCCTATTTGGATTGTATAGTGGGATCCAGTACCATTGTTTGTACGAACATGTAGATCTCACCGTAACCGACAACCAAGCAACTATCTGCCACGTGTCCGCCGCTACACCGATTGATCCCGCTGATATTTCTAAGCAGCAAATGCTTGCTCCTCGATCATTGGCCCAAAGTGTTTGGAACCACGCTTGTGGGTCCCAATTTCAGTGTAATGTGTACTCCCATATTTCACGAACCGGGACGATTGATTAAATCTTCTTTAAGGCACCTTCGACCTTCCCTCGTACTTAGTAAGATTGTCAACACAAATATTTTTTTTACGTTTAATCGTTTCGTATAAAACGAAATGATTAATGTAAGTTTTTTATTTTGTTTATTAAATGAAACGTTTAATATAATATATAGTTGTTTCGTTTATTAAAACGAAATAAAAATACAACTCAGCTGTTATGTTTCGTTTACTGCATTGTTATATCATGTTTTTATAAAGTATCGAACTTAGAACTTTTCCGAAGTAAAGTTAATAATTAAATAGTGTTGATATATTATATTTTTAGTACTTCATAGATTTTAGTGCCTTCAGTGGCGTAATCAAAACACCGAGTTAGGGAGGCAATTTGCAAGTATCGTTTAATTTTAATGTTATCAAGATGTCAAAATTTTATTTTGATCAAATTATACAAATTTTTAATAACATTTTCAATTTTAATCAAAATTTTAACTAAAATCTTACCATTTAATTAAATTAAATTAAAAAATTAAACAAGAATTTCAAAATTTTCTAAACCAAAGGAGGGGCCGAGGCCCACCCTGGCCCCCACTGATTCTGCCACTGAGTGCCTTTCCTTTCTAGTTTCCAGTTCATTATAACAACGCCTTTTCGTTTTGTCTCCTTCTAAAATACTATGCGTCTCCCTCTCTTCTTCTAGAAGACTTTCTGCACGACTACATCATTTCTCCCTCTCATCTCTTAACTCTTGAGATAATTTCATCTTCCCTTTCTCTTATGCTTTCTCTTAAGCTAGCTTCGCGCGCAGTTCAATGTTCATTAGTCCAAAATAATTTAAATCCAACGTTCAATGTTCATTATTACTTATTAGTTCAAAATTGAAAATCATTACTTTGCAATTAGTCCCAAAGTAGTTCACGGATCAATATTGAAATGATTACACTCTCAATTTGTTCACTGATCGCTTTCATTATTCAGTTAAATTTAGGATTTTTTTTAGAGTTTAAGGTATATTCACCAATGACTTGTTTTAGGGCTTAGGATTTAGAATTTAAGGTTTAGATTTTAAAGTTTAGGGTTTAGGTTTAGGATTTTGGCTAGAGTTTAGTGTATATTCGTTGATTGAACTTTCAATTTACAATTTGTATATGATTTTAGAAATATTCAAATTTTAAGTTGTTGTTTTAGATTCTATGAATTTCATTGATGTTTCAAGTTAATATATATATATTACTATATATGTTACTATATAGGGATAGGCTATCGTGCACTATAGTGCCAAGGCTCTTTTGGCATTAGACTCTTCTTAACCGTTTGATTTAAAACTTTCTAGCCATTCATTTGGGTGCCTTCTTAATATTACGAACGTAATGGTACTATTCCCCCTCTGGGTACTTTTCCCCTTTTATCGCCTATACTAAGTACACATCTCCCAAACTTCAAGCTTTTCAGGTTTCACTTACCCCTTTCATCATTCCTTTATGACCGTTCCCTCCCTGTTTTCCTAGAAATTATGAAAGAATTTAGAAAGCCATTACTAACCAGAAGTCAAGAGTAATAAACCTAGCTCTGATACCAAACGGAGTTCGCACGGTAGTTTGATCGGCTCAAGCTCTCGGACAAATTGTGTACTGGAAACTTGAGACTTGGGGAAATTTAGAAACTAGAAACTCGATTTTATTTAACTGGAAGAAGTAAGCTCTCAGATGATTTCTGATGTGCTTGCAACTTCATAAGATGTTACAATATATAGACTTGAGATAGGATCTCTACTATTGCACCGGGTGCGCATTGGGCCCCATCGTCATGCAAATAAAGAGGTATCAACTAACTCTTGTCTTCCACTCAAAATAAAAAGATGCGTCGGCACACAAGACGACATCTTAAAATAAAGAAAAAGCAAAACCACTCAGAATAAAGTAGATGCTCCAGCACACTAAGGAGTCATCTCAAAAGAAAAAGAGGAACTTTAATAAAGCAGCTTTTAGAAGTGGGTTTCTCTGTAGCTCTCTATCAGTGTGTCGTGGCATTGGATGAGTGCCTGTATGCTAGCATCCACCCTTCCTAACATGTCACTCGCCCAATTGTCTTTTGTTGCTATTGACTCAAGCCTTGTTTTCTGGAGATACTTCATGGCAATAAGTATTTCTACTTGTATGCAAGTTTTACAGGCTTGTTCTTTGTACAGATCGGTTAATCTGCTAGTCATAGCGTTTTCTTCTTCAATGCTTCTTGGGTAACATACAAAGGTGTCTTCTGTTGTATGTGAGTATCGGGCTAATGGAGCATTTTGCCCACACAGTGCTTCCCAAGCTTCTGCTCTGTTAAATGCTTCCCTGACCCTTCGTGGTTCACTTATTATGATTCTCCTGAGTCCTTCCATTTTCCTGTAAAAACTAAAAAAATAAGATAACACACTTATTAGATAAATGTGATGGTTTGTTTCTGCGGTCCACCACTTCCGCAATCAAAATATTCAATTTCTTTCTAATAGAAAAGAAATCTTTTCTATTAGTTGGCACAAGTTTATGAAAACTTCCTTGTTTGGTGCCTGGGTTACTTCCCCAATTACTTCTTCAAGATTTTTCAGACATGCGTCAGTTATTTCACTGCTTCTGGTATAAACCATATTAGCAGTTAATCTTGAAAGTGCATCAGCGAGTACGTTTAGTTTGCCATCAATGTGCTCAAAATTGACTTGTACTCCTGTAACAGTTATAAAATCAACAAAGTTAATCCATCTGACTCTGGACGGTTTGTTCTGCGCTGATTTGTTGTAGAAGCTGATGATAGCTTGACAGTCTGTTCTAAGGGTTATTTCTTGTTGATCTAGATAGTGAATCTTGAGGGCTTTCATCGTCTCCATACATGCATGGATTTCAGCGTCTATTGTCGATTTTATTACCGAGAATTTCCCACTGGCATAAGCACAAACCCGTTCTGTATTCCTGGGATCATTCTTCTTCTTCTTCCACTTACAAACACCGCCCCATCCTTCCATACACCCATCTGTTTCAAGAACAATATAGGATCCAGGAGGTGGTAATTCAAGATCAAGAAGATTTTGTACCAGCTCTTTTATCTTGCTGATGAGCTGATAATCAGAGGGTTTTATCCTCTTGTCTCCATGAGGACTTGTTTTGGAGTATAATGGCCCAAGGAGAGTTCCCAGATTAGGAATGTAGCTTCTCGCATAGTTCAGTATTCCCAGCCAGGATCTGAGCCCAGCTTTCTCCTTCATCTTTTCGTTGTCAAACTGAACTATTTTCTTGATTATATGGGGCTGAAGTTTGATTTTACTTTCACCGATTACTGCCCCAAGGAATTCAATCTCCTTTACCGCGATTTTCATCTTAGTAGGAGATAGCACCAGTCCCCATTTTTCACATATCTCCAACATTTTACTCAGATGTGTTGCGTGTTGTTCTTCTGTTTCTGAGAAAATGAGGATATCATCAATGTAAACTGCTATAAAATCCTCTGTACCTCTAAAGCAGTTGTCCATCTTCCTTTGAAATACCGCTGGTGCATTTTTCAGGCCAAATGGCATGACTAGCCATTCATAGAGTCCCCCAGGTACCACAAATGCCGTCCAGGGTATTGACTCTGGATCCATGGCAACTTGATGAAATCCGCTTTTTAGGTCGAATTTCGAGAATATCTTGCTGTTGCCAATCTTCTTCAGGATGGTGTTAATGCCTGGTAGACTGTACTGGTCTTTGTGTGTGTTGTCATTGAGGGTGCGGTAATTAAAGACCATCCGCTCCTTCCCTTTGACCTCTTTCTTTGTAACCGGGTCTATGGTTGTACCCGAATTTACCATTATGGCCATGGTTCTATGCCTGCTTGTGCTTGATTGGATTACCCCAATTTTCAGTAACGCTTGCACATGCCTGTCAAATTGTTCCTTCATAGCCGGGGTAACATGCTTTAAGGGTTTGTCTTGTATTGTGATATCTGGGTTTATGATATCCAGTTTGCATGTTACTTGATTTTTCGCCCAATGTTTAACCGGGTTATCACCAATATAGCCCTGCTCCCTCAGTCTTCTTAGCAGGTCTCTGAATTTATTCTTGAACCATGGTGACTCATCACCACAGTTATAGGCAACGGCTTCTTTGACCTCTATGTATTCAAGCTCAGATAGGTCAAGTTCTTTCACTGCTGCCTGAGAAATGATCTCAGCATCTGCCCTGGTGGTTATTGTTGTTACATTTTTGTAAAATGTAACCATCTGCCCTTCGATTCTCAGTCCACCTTGCATTGCTCTGATGAAATTGCATCCAATTAGCATTTGGACACCTCCTTCCTTGCCCATCGGGAATGCATATGTAAATGGGATTCTGAATTTGTTGTCTTCAATAGACATCTGCCCATTCTTCAGTTTCAGGTTTGCGATTTGCTGAGAGTTTACCCCATTTATCTGTATAGGGTATAGACTTGGCTCCAAAGCCTCAGGGGGTATAAATTCTTGGTTTACACAGCACACCGTAGCGCCTGTATCTAATATCGCCTGAATTTTAAAAGGATTTACCCCTGGTATTTCTATCTGCAGTTCAATGTTGTACAACCTGTTGATTACCCTTCTTCCTTTTCTAGGATCTGGGACTGCAGTATTTATCTCGTCATCGGAGAGTTTATTGGCCATCTCTTTTATTATAAGGTTCTGATTTGGATTGGCCTTCTTGGGAAATGCCACATTTGGTGGGGATTCATCACTATCATCTGAATCGATTTCTACTTCTCCCACCACCTTACGCTTGCCTTTTATATCCATCTTGGTCATGTCTGCTACTAGCTCATTCTCCAACAATTGATCCTTCAATCTTGCGTTTTCGGCTAGGAGATACTGGATATAGCTTAAAAGCTCATTGATAAGCTCATCCTTGCTATCATAAGGACTTAGATTTTGTATCCTTATCATGATTTTTCTTCCTAATACAAACCTTGAACACATGGGACACACAGTCATCTTGCATTTTGCACAGTGCGCCCTCATTTTGCTATTCGTCGTCTCTAGACAACAGTTACACCTTTCGCAACCTCGTGGTATTTCACCATTATCCTCCCATGAATGTTCACAATTCCTCATTTCAGTAGGTAGATTTGGTTGCTTTCGCCATGATGGCGTTTCTTCTTGGAGCATAAAGATTGATTCAAACGGTGTATCTCCAAGTTCCATGATAACTGTTCTTGCGTTGCCAACCTCACCCTCCGAAAGTGAGCATATAGCGTCACTATCCGGTTCGTTTTGGTCAACAGACAAGATATCCCAGTCATCATCTAGGTCAAGGTTCTCAACAATTGCAGCCCTTGCAATGTTGCCTTGTTTTCTTCTGCAGTCTCTGGCGAAGTGACCTTCTTCACCACAAATAAAGCATTTGCATTTTCTCACCTTGTCCGCGTTCTTTCTCTTGAATACTCTTATGTGAGATTCATGTGGTTTTCCGCGATAGGTTTTTGCTTTTCTGATCCCATATTTCTTATTCTTCTGGTAGTAGCCTGGAATTGGGATTTTGCTACAAAAGGATAGATCTTTCAAACTTCTTTGTAGCGCTGCTCTCTTGCATGATTCTGCCAGGTACTGGTATGAAAAGTTAATTCTTGGCAGTACTCCGACAGTGCTCCCCGGGTACTTCTCTATGTACGCTCTTTCTAATTCTTTTCCGATTAGAGGGGGCATCTTTCTGAAAAATTTCTCAGAGAGCTCAGGACTAATATACATACGTCCTGACTTGGCTGCTAGGACCTTATAATCATTCATGTAGTCAAATAGGTCCTTCATGTTATTGCATACTAATCTCTCAAGATCATTGTATGCTTGATCTTGCTCTACTGTCGAACCCTGGTAAGGGTCCTCAAGTAGGATTATCCTTCTAACCTGGGAAATAACATTCTGTGGATCATCAGCAATATTCACCAATTCTTCATATTCTTGGGGATACGCCATTCGCCATTGTATCCACGTCTTTTTCTCTACCTCTCCCAGTAGATTCTCAATGTAAATGACCTTGCTTTTATTATCAGCCCAGTTTCTTTCGTTAACAAGGTTTAGGGTGATTGACTCCCACCTGGAAATCACATCACTGTACTGCCCTATATCCTCAGGCAATACGAGCATAGCGCCTTGGTTTGCTTGCGCTGAAGGAAGGTTGAACCTTTCGTTGCTTTGTTGTGCAAACCCTCCTTTGAATCTATTAACTCTATTTCTTATTTCTGGGACATCGAGTTGTTGATGGTTTTGTCTTAGACTCCCTGATGGGTACATTGGGGGTCCCATCATTGGCTCTTGCGGTCTGCTAGGTCCAGTTGCTGTGGATTGGGTTGAAAGAATTGTTTCAATTTTTGAATCAAGGTTTTTGAGCAATGGATATTCCATCGCTGCTAGAATGGTTTCGGTTTTGACTTCCTCCCTT
Source organism: Eleocharis quinqueflora (assembly GCA_964058865.1). Taxonomy (NCBI): domain Eukaryota; kingdom Viridiplantae; phylum Streptophyta; class Magnoliopsida; order Poales; family Cyperaceae; genus Eleocharis; species Eleocharis quinqueflora. The sequence goes on from CAXKVX010001585.1 coordinate 43,289, forward strand.
CCATCCTTCTGAGAGAATAGGTTTACCCATTCTTCTTCACTGGAATCATTGTATTCATCCCAGATTGGTCCGGCATCTTCTTCAGCCGACTGCTTTTCTCTAGGTAATGCTGCCAATAATTGCAACATCTCGAGTTCATCATTATCTTCATCTTCATCCTGTGACTCGTGCCAATCACAAAACATCATTAGGACTGATTCCTCACCTAGGACCTCTTCATCAGCTTGGCCTATTATCACTTCTTCTGGCGGCGCGGTTGATGAATATCCGCCAAATCTTACTGCCAAGGACCCATCAGTTCTGGTCCTTATCCTTGCTATCTGAGGATTCTGTACGGCTGGTGCTGTTGCTGGCCGTATTATCCATTGCCTGCCTCTTAGCTCCTCAGTTGACCTCATCTGGCCTGGAATTGCTCGAATCCCTCTACTTGCCAGGTGTTCTGCCACTCTCTCCACATTGTATCTGAAGTTTGTGTGGCTTGTATTTGATAGCCTTCCTATCAACGACCTTGAGAGCAGTAAATTACTCTCTCCTCCTTGCCATCCATCGTAGCCATGAGTCTGTATAACGATTTGGATGTGGTTGTTGAAATCATGAACACTTAAGGTCATGTCTGGCGCTGTATACGCCAGTTGCGTACCGCCTATCAGGTCTATTTCCATAGAACTGATTATGGCCCGATCATCAGACCATCTTGTGTCTCTTAAAACTACTAGGGCGTTTACCCCAGCGTTTCTCCTGTGAAGTGCATATAGTCTTATCATCACAAGACCTATATGCAGATGCTGCAACCCTTCTTGTACCAACTGGTTGTAGCTTTGTTGCGAGATAAATGGTAGCTCCACCTGAGCTCCATCTGTAACTAATAATCTTTCATCTGAGTAGTGTTGGTATACTCGATGATTTCGTTCAGACCATCCAGCCTGGTATAAGGTCTCAGCTGGAACTTGTTGAGCCCTTCTGTACTGTGAATGGTTGAGCTCAACGTCTGGATTTAGTTGGGACTCCAGACTCCTTCTGTAATGCCTTCTTCCCGGCATTCTTCTCTGCGCTTCAAACGCTATGCGGCTTCCTAGCCTGTAGCCTCTTATCTGGTCTTCGATTGTAGGGTTTTGGTTGTTATCTCTGCCAGATATGCTTGGTCTGCTCACCGTTTCAGTTCTTGTTTAATCAATGCTGTTGTGGCTCCTTTCGCAAATTCGGCTGGTTTCAGAAAGCCGCTTGCGGGTTCTTCAATCGTCTCGGTTGCCTTTAGAGCTTCTAGGTAGATTGAACTTCTAGCGGTATTACGCCAGTCGTTCATAAGAAGTTTCTAACTCGGCTGAGATTCGGCTCCGGTATCTCGTAAAAATATTTAGAAATTTCTTGAGTATTTGTTCTTAAGTTTAACTAGATTAATTCTCTAAGGAAATCTGGTTTAGCTGGTATACTGACTTTAAATTTTCAAGTTTTCTAGGTCCACAGTTCAGGATTGGTCATATATAGTACTTTTAAAAAGTACGAATCTTAAAGCAGGGGTTACTCATCTAATGGTTCAGTTTTTCTAGTGCCATAATTCTTTTGGCATCATGGTGCACCATAGCATTTCTCTACTATATATATATATATATATATATATATATATATAGGCTATTGTGAAAACGTTTGCATTTCGATCGTAGTGCAAAAGTTACACATTTTATAATTTTTTAGAACAAAATTTAAATGTAAGTTCCTCAACAAATTCTTCTTCTCAAAATCTTGTTAGAAATCAAATTTCATGATTGTTGGAGCTTTCTACCTATATTTTAAATATTTTTTAAAAACAGTCCAACTTAATATTAAAAAAACATGACTTTTCAATGATGTTTTTTAAAAATAGATAGAAAGCTTCAAAAATCATGAAATTTTATTCTCTACAATATTTTGAGATGAAGAATTTATTAAGAAACTCAAATTTTAATTTTGGACTCAAAAAGTTATAAAATGTGTAACTTTTGCACTTGGACTGAAGTGCAAACGTTCTCACAATAGTCTAACTCTATATATATGAATTTCACTATCTATGAATTTCACTGGTAGTGCCATCATTTTTTTAAAAATAGGACGGATAGCGAGGTGCTAAGGACAGTTGTAGAAATCCTCCTCAACCATTTTTATTTGTACCATATAGTTACCCAATTGGAGTCCTCGGCCAATGACTTGAATCGGTTAACTAAAGCACGTGCCAAAGATCCATCAACACAGAGCAGCATGAAGAGGAAAATGAAGCCAATAAGGAGGAGCAGAAATAAGAAAAGGAAGGACCAAGATTTGTTTATCAATTTTAAATACAATTTCTAAAAATCAATATTCATTATTTATAAAATCTTGTTTTAAATACAATTTTTGAAAACACAATAGTAGCAACTTTCTTTATTTAGTTCTGGTTGGAGTCTTTTGGGAGTTGATGAAGATGAAGATGAAGATGAAGATGAATTTGTATATGAATGAGATAAGTCTTGAGAATGGAACGAAATCCTTGAGACGGAATTAAGGTTAGTTAATGGTATAACTCATGACTTTTTAGTTTGTTTGTATAGGTTTATACATGAGTTTTTTGTTTGTTTAAACTCTGACTTGTTTTCTTGTGGTGATTGGTGAAATACAGTTTTTTTTTTGTTGTTGAGGAAATTAGTGAAAAATAGTTAAGTTAATTTTAATGTTATGTATTTCAGTACCTTAATGCTGATGAATGGGTTTATTACGTTTCTTTTGCAGCTTGAATGAAACAAAAATTGAATATTTCGATAGTTTAATCGTCTAACTTTAACGCAATATTTAACAAAATAAAAATTCTTACGTTAAATTAACAAAATAATTAACACAAATTACTCAGTTATCATTTTCTTAAATAAATCGTAAACACATTAAACCATTTGCGTGTATGTTTCGACACCATTGATCAAAAAAATTGTCGGAGAGCAAAATATAGAAAATTGGTATGATTCACGGTTGATTGAACTAGGGTTTTAATAACGGGGCGGGTCGGGTACCCGTGGATCCGACCCGTCCGGATCCACGGATCCACGGGTACGACGGGTCCACGGGTACGGCGAGGCGGGTATGCACGGGTCCGAACCCAAAACCCCCAACCCGACCCGTCCAACTTTTCGAATTTTTGAATTTAAAACTGCACATTATTTTAATATATATATATTTTCGAATTTTTTTGAATTTTTGCACGGATCCATGGGTCGGGCACGGGCGGGTCTCGGGTACGGGCGAGTCTCGGGCACGAGTATACACGAGTTTGGGGGTTTGGGGCCAACCCGACCCATGCTAGATCCGTGGATCCGGGATCCACGGGTTGGATACCCGCCCGGATTTTTTTGAAACTGTAGATTGAACATCATATATTCATGTATTTAATCTACGAAGCGGGTCAATTTCCTACACGAATGGTTATACGAGTATAATCACAACGAAATCCTACAAGTTACTCAGAGCAAAAAGTACTGTGCTCCCACGAACTTTTTTCAAACTCGATTCAAATTAATTCTAGCAAACTCACCTAATTGCATATTATTTTATTTTTAATTCGGTATCTTCGTTCAAGTATCATTTCAATTCGCCATCGCTCCCAACTCTCTAGCCCCCTCTTCACTCTCCTTCTCTCTCACCTTCCCCAATGAAAGCGCAACGATCGTCGAATCTACGGTCGCACCAGAGTCAATACCAGTCCGATCAGCTTCTCTTCGACCCCGCTGTGACGAACAAATGGCTTCAGGTACTAGTTCTTTCAGATCTTGCATTTTGTATGTGGATCTCAGTTTTTCTGAGTATTTATCTCTTCTTTTGGTGTTTTCGGAAAGGGGGAGTATGGGAGAGGGACGAGGGGATTACAAAGAGGCGCGAGTGGGGAGATCTACGTTTCAGTGGAACCTACGTCGCCGTTGCCAAGGAATTGGAGTAGAGAAGAGTTGGTTTCATCGAGCCAGTTCAGCCCTGGATTGCTTGATTTACACTCCTTTGATACTGAGCTTTTGTCTGAAGTAAGATATAAACTTTTACCAACGTATTTATGTAACTTGTCTATGTCACTTTGCTTTGAAGTAATACTCGTTCTTATGTCATTGTGTTTTAGATCTATTCCCAACACCTCAATTTTAGTTAGTTATTAGTCTTACTGAAGGAATCTCAAATAAAATTACAATGCTGATAGAAATACTCATTTGTTTGTCAATAGAATTGGGCCAATGGACATGAAAATGAGGTTTTACTTTACTGTAAATTTGGTGAACTTGAATAGAACGATGATGATCGAGAATTAATCATAGGATTAAGCTGCATTTTGTTTAATTGATTCTGCATTACAAATTTTACAAAAATTTCTTAGAACTTAATTTCCCTTCAAACTATACTTGTGCAGACTGGAGGTCATGGGTTCTATGATGGTTCTTATCCATCTGGTTACAATCAAAGCAGAAGCATCAACGATTTAGATCCAAACTTCAACATGAATAAGCAAATGGCAAAACCTGATGCATTGCTAGAAAATGGCTCTTTTAATCCTTTTCCTGGGGATAAGGAGAGGCTTTCATCTGTTGCTAAGATCAAAGTGGTGGTATGTTTTCTTGGCTTTCATTTTTACATATTCCATCTTGCCGGCATATATAAATCTTTGTAGAATGAGACATGATTCATTTAAAGGTTCGAAAGAGGCCGCTGAATAAAAAGGAGATAGCTAAGAAGGAAGAAGACATTATTACCATTCAGCAAGCTTCCAGTTGTCTTACTGTCCATGAGACCAAACTTAAGGTTAGTTGTGTGCACCTGTAATCATTTCCTGATGTTCCCTCACAACTCAGTTTCTTGGTGTCTAAAATAGGGGTGTTCTGCAGGTTGATCTCACAGAATATGTTGAGAGACACGAATTCGTGTTTGATGCCGTATTAGATGAGGATGTCTCAAATGATGAGGTAATGCTACATACTTCAATAAGATTATATATTATATTGGTGTCTAATGCGGTTACTGATTACTGTGCACCAGACAATACCAATCAAACCTGTAATTGAGTAGATCAACCAGTTCCAATCTCTATAAACTGTAGTAGTAACTTTAAAACACAGCACTATGTTCAGGCCTGTACATGTGGTAGGGTAATTCTCGCGTGTTTGATTTCTAAAATGGAAATTTGTTAATTACTTTTTAGAACTTCTCTTCATTTGTGTTCATAATCTTTTTGTTCTGTCTTTATTTTATTTTTTTAGGTTTATAGGGAGACAGTTGAACCAGTTGTACCTGCCATATTTCAACGTACCAAAGCTACTTGTTTTGCATATGGACAAACAGGCATGTGTCTGATTTATTGAGATATCCTCTCCATGTTTATATTTGGTTTGTCTTAGCCTTTCTTTCTCCTTGTATCTCTAGGCAGTGGGAAGACATTCACCATGAAGCCTCTACCCCTTAAAGCTTCTCATGATATCCTAAGATTTATGAACCATACATACAGAAACCAAGGGTTTCAGTTATTTGTCAGTTTCTTTGAAATTTATGGAGGGAAGCTTTTTGATCTTCTAAATGACCGGAAGTACGTTCTTTCCTTTCTAAATTGCCGAATTTTATAGCTCTGTGAACATATTTAGTTATTTACTAATGTTAAAGGTTGTATATCTAGGAAACTTTTGATGAGGGAAGATGGCAAACAAAAGGTGTGTATTGTAGGCTTGCAAGAATATAGAGTTACTGATGTGGAAATGATCAGAGAGTTGATTGAGAAAGGAAATGCATGTAGAAGCACTGGTACAACTGGTGCAAATGAAGAGTCTTCTCGGTCTCATGCCATTCTTCAGCTTGCTATTAAAAGACTTGTAGATGGAAATGAGTCGAAACCTCCTCGACCCATTGGCAAGTTATCTTTTATTGATCTGGCTGGCAGTGAGCGGGGAGCTGATACCACTGACAATGATAAACAAACAAGGTGTTGGTCTTCTACAATGTTTTCTTTCTTCCCTTGTTTTCCTTCTTCAAGTACATCAATGGTCAAAGTGTTATTTTCTAGACTATATGGCTGTATAACTGTACCAGATTTCATTAAAACAACCTTTATCCCATTTAGTTTTCTTTTATTTACTTTCTTAGAAACTAGTTTTCGCTGTAAGATATTACTCAAAACCTTGTAACAATGTTTAACACCTTCAACTTTTCGATCAATTCACTCATGAATATAACATTTTTTTTTTCTAAAATCCAATTTTGCCCAAATTGAGTGCAGAATAGAAGGAGCTGAGATCAACAAAAGCCTTTTGGCTCTGAAGGAATGCATCAGAGCACTAGACAATGACCAGAATCATATACCCTTTAGAGGAAGCAAATTGACAGAGGTGTTACGGGACTCATTTATTGGCAACTCTCGCACTGTCATGATATCTTGCATTTCTCCAAGTTCTGGGTCCTGTGAACATACACTAAATACTCTGAGATATGCTAATAGGTGAGTACCTTCTTAATTTCCTAACTAATATTGCTTTAATCTATTACCTACCATGTGTTTTAAAAAAAATACCAGCCCGTGTTATTGGTAGATATTTCATGAAATTCAGACCTGTCTATGGTCTCTTAATTTTATCGAACCAATATGTTAACTTTGAAGCTGACATTCTTAAAGAAACAATCACCTTTTGAGTTTTTAATCAGTTGCTGAATGTATTAGTTTAGAAAAAAATTGCCAATATACACTTATAAGGGTTTAATTAAGGACTTGCTAATAATTCTAAAAGCCTCTCAATATTAATGAAGGTTGCAATTGTGGTTTGATCAGCCTAATGTGACAAAAGCAAAACAATAATTATTGATATCAAAGGAACGAACCTAATTTTAAATGTCTTAATCACAGATTCATAGTAGCTTTTTTTGTTTATCTTCCAGTTATTGAAATATTCATTTGTTGTTTTCACCTTGATAGAATAAAGTAAGTTTATTTCGGTACAGGGTAAAGAGCCTTTCAAAGGGAGGCAACCCGAAAAAGGACTTCTCAATGGGAACATTAAGGGAATCTACAACTGCTCCTTTATCTTCATTCCAACCGTCTGAACTATTAGCTGCAGGAACCTATAACGCTAGTGATGGTTTGAACAATATTGATTGGCCAAAGCCACCTAGAAAGGAGACGAGCACAAGCATTAATTATCAAAATGGCATGCAGAAAAAGGAAAGCAACAGAAGTAAAATCAGCACAAACACTGTAACAGATGATTATGACGAGGCAACACAATACCAACTAGGTAAAAGAGTTGCCAGCCCGAACTTGAATTGGGAGAGTGTGCCTGATGATGATGATCAGCTGAATGAACTACTGAAGGTACGAGATCATTTCTCTTGGAAAAAGAGGTTTTGTGAACTTGAATGGCATGTTTGACCTTTGTTTGTGTGGCCTGATTATAGGAAGAGGAAGGTTTGGTATCAGCTCATAGGAAACAGGTTGAGGAGACTTTAGATATCATCAGGGAGGTATGCTTCAACTTATCTTTTTCTTTCTATGCATTTTACCCTCTTTACTTTTTTCTATGCATCTTGTAGGATTTGAACTAGGTTCATATCAATCGAACCAAAATTTAGCTGTAGCAAGTTCTTGGGGAGTGCTTTTAGTGGGGAGATGGTCATAACTAGGTTTTGGGAAACATAAAAAATGTCACTATTTTTGGTTAACTTCACAAAATGTTGTATGTTTTGGCAGGAAATGGATCTATTGGTTGAAGCAGATCAACCAGGCAACCATTTAGACGATTATGTCTCGAGGCTGAATTCCATTCTCTCTTATAAAGCTGCCAGAATAATAGATTTACAGTCTCGTCTGGCTCAGTTTCAGAGACGCTTGAATGAGCAAGGTGTCTTGGTTTCTTCTCAATACCCCTGACCCCTCATCCTTATGGCCAAATTATTGGTGGGCTTAGGACAAGGATGTGATATAATATGCTGCAATCAGCCAACAGGTATGTGTTTTGTTGGATTTATTTGATGACCAGAGGAAAAACAGAGTTGGGAATCGGATGAGAGAATTAAGATAATGCCCGTCTCTATTTTTCTTATAGAGATAGAGAAGCTTGTGATGTTTTTCCTGTACAATCATTGCTGTATTATTTTTTTCCTTCAACATTGGAGCTGTACCTCAGTACCTGTATGGGTTTGACCATTGATTTTTTCGTTGTATTATGAAGATATTTTATGATAAAATATTCATTATTTTTAGCTGCAAAGGCCCTTTATGTGTATGGATCTCATATATCAAGAATTCAGAGAGTAAGTAATGATATGAATGATCTCACGATAATGTCAAGTGCAAGAACAGATCCATATAAATAGGCCACAGTGAGAACCTAGATACAATTAATGAAACAAACCGTCTACAACTAGAGGTGGCAAATCGGGCGGGTCGGGCGGGTTCGGGTCAGGTCAGTTTGACTTCAAAAGATTATCGGGTCACGGATCTGATCAGGTTGGGCCGGGTCGGGTTTCGGGTCATCATGCGTTGATATTTGTCGGGTTTCGGGTCTTTCGGGTTCGGGTCATGTTTCAATTATCTAGTTTCGGGTATTTTTCGGGTTTCGGGTCTTTCAGGTTCATATCAGGTTGGGTTTCAATTATCTCATTTCGGGTATTTTCGGGTTTGGGTCTTTCGGGTCGGGCGAGTCGGGTCAGTTTGTCTTCAAAAGATTAACGGCTCACGAGTCTGATCAGGTCGAGTCGGATCGGGTCGGGTCTCGGGTCATCATGCGTTGATATTTGTCGGATTTCGGGTATTTCGAGTTCGAGTCGGGTCGAATTGACCGAATAGAGTTTGAGCTTTTGTATTCTTAGAGTTATTTATTATTCTTTTTCATTGTATGAGGCTAATGATTCAATAAATTGTATTTGTCAATATTTGTAGTTGTGATTGAAATGGATTCTTTCTTTATGTTTTGGCCTCTCTGAAAAAAATTCTACAGATGCGACAATTGCCAAAATATAAAGTATTATGTGCAATCTGCTAATTGATATGTGATAAGTTAATGTTCTGATAAATTGTTGTCGAGATGGTTTCTATGTGATATGCGATAATTACCAAAGTTTTTTTATTTTAAAGAGTCCATTCTGGTTTGATAAGTTGTTGTCAAGATGTTTTGAACTTTTGCTTGTATTCGATACAGTATCTTGTTTTTATTCTTGTTCTGTTATGAAGAGTTCAGTATATACCTTGATTTTGATTCGGTCTTATATCTAATATAATACCTGGTTTGATAAGTTGATGTCAAGAGTTCATTTTACTCAAGACATGTACTAGTACAATATTAATTGATATGTTGATATCAGTTTGAAAATGCCAAATATTCAAATCGGTGTTTACTGGCTTGTTAAGTTGATTTTGGGTCTCTGATCTGTTGTGTTCGGGTCAAGTCGGGTCATCTCAGATTGCGGGTCATGTCGGGTCGGCGGGTAATGTGATCTCGGGTCATTTTGGATTTCGGGTCATGTCGGTTTGGGTTGGGTCGGGTATCGAGTCATCTGATCTCGGGTCTTATCGGATATCGGGTCATTTGTTGTCGAGTCTTTTCAGATTTCGGGTCATATCAAATCAGGTCGGGTCGAGTATCGAGTCATCTGTTGTCGTGTCTTTTCAGATTTTGGGTCATATCAAATAAGGTCGGATCGGGTATCGGGTTATCTATTGTCGGGTCATTTTCGGGTTTCGAATCATATCGGACTATTTCGAGTCGGACGGGTTTGTCGGATCGGGTCGGATTCTGCATCTACAACTAATTATATGTACATCTCCTAATCTACCCCATGTAATATCTCCAACAATGCAGCCTGGTTCGACCTCATTTTATCCGCTGTCAGAATTCTACCATACTGTCCAGGTGAGAGAAGCCATTAAAAAATTCAAATTGTTTTATAGAAGACTAAACGTTTCTCAAATTAATTCAAATTTAATACATGCCCTATTACTAATTAGGATGACATCTACAATTTTAATTATATTTATTAAAAATGCACAATAAAAGTGGAATATACGTTACGATTTTCCAATATTATAAAATTTATGCCAGAAATCTGAACATATTTGTATTCTAAAGAAGTATTTGAAACTCATTATTCAGAGCTATAAAACATTATTTTCTTATTATGGTATTTTAATTTTATCATCCAAATGCACATGCACGAATAGCATCTAATGAACACTTGCATTATGAATCTATGATATTTGATACAATTTCACATACTTTTATTAAAACATATGTACTACATTAATTTATTTTCGAGAAGTACGGATTTGACAGAAGAAAAAAAAATATATTTTCTAGAGGCCGTGTATCTGACGTCTGTTACGTACTGCATTGATTGGATTCGCTGGCGATTCATGCTATTTTGTTTTCTGATTTTGTACGAAGTGTCGGCGTGTCGCTACATAATATTTTATCGACCCCATCAAACCAATCAACCATGCTCTACGATGAATTAATAACTTAAAACAGCTGTTATCTTTGTTTTGTTTTGGTCCCAGGATGGTTTTTCCAGTAATCCATAGTAATTTCTAGTCGTCTGTACGCTGTTTTTATTTTATTTTACAATTCCCTGAAATTGTACCTTCAAACTTTGGTTAGTGTGCTGATCGTTGCAGCGCTCTTGCAGTTATATATATATATATATCAGATAATCAGAACTGTTTCATAAAATGCTGTGTCCGAGTTTATTGTGGGCGCTGGAATATATAGTTTGGTAACTTTAACTATGCCAATAGGAAGTGTGCTTTGGATTTTATGGTTAGGTTTGATAACATGTATAATAATTTAAATAATTTGTACGATAATTTAACTAAATTTAACTAAAGATGTATAACAAAATCGATATCAATAATTGATATCCAATGTGAAATCTACCGAACAATAGAATTAGCGAATCCGAACCCAACTGCTCAGGTTGATTCAGGGGTCCATTTACTTAACTTATACTCCCCTACCATATTTTCTTTTCATTTTCCAAATTTGCCAGTAGCACACTTAGATAATTATATTCCCCTAAAATTATCAATAGGTTAGATACAAAAGATGGCTCCAATAAAGTTAAATAATACCTCTGCATACTGTTTTGTATTTTTCGTTTCTCTGGAGTTGTCTAATTGTATTTTTAACATTATCTGTGTGTATTCTGTCCCGTTGCTGCTTCTGTTGCCTATTCACCTTTTAATACATACATAAATTTGTGTTTGGCATATTACGGTCGGGTCCCCACAACCCAGACAAGTAATACAGTAAATAAAGGAAGAAAATGAATAGAAGGATATATTATCCTATTTTAGTTTGATTCTGTTACATTTTCTATATGTCACACGTTCATGTAATTTCAATAGTCAATACTCAATACTGGTATCAATTAATGCATTTCACATACCAACCATTCAAGTGAACTAGATGCAGTGTACCAATTAAGTAAATTCAAACATACATGTTGTTTGTATGAGCAAGATTATTGTACTTTGTAAAGCACACGTTTTGTGATTTTTTATAATTTTTTGTCAAAATTATTTTTATAGCGAAAGATTCAAAATTCGATAGTCTAAAATCACAAAGCGCGTGCTTTGCAAAATATAATAACATTGCTCGGTTTGTATTGTTTCTTAGAACATAACCCATATGTCCCACTGCAGAAGTGCAGATGAACTGCTCCCAATTTTATTTAATTTTTTGAAGAAATCTTTAGACATGTTCTTAATACTGCTATTAATATAAATTATAGAGAAAGCAAATATTAGGTAGTTGCCATATCAAGTTGTCGGTTGTGAGTATTTTGTTGTTGATTGTTAGTCACATAATTAAAGAACAGTATTCTAGGAGGAACTCGCTATGAAACGAAGTTTTCATAGAATCATAAAAATTGTTTTTTATGTGAAAACTGCGTTTTAGGTACTTCGCTATGAACTCGTTATGAAACGCAGTTTTCAAAGAATTTCAGAGATGAAGATGTTACGAGAGACTTCGGCATGAAAATTGTAGGCTTATTTTGAAGGAAAAAAATCCGTCGATCAAACTTTTCTGGATTGCTCCATTTTTAGAGTTGGGATGTATATATATATAGTCACCTTATTTTCTTTCATTTTCCAAATTTGTCAGTAGCACACTTCACTTGTAAGTTTTCCCCTTAACTTGTATTAATTCCCCTAAAATAAACGAAAGTTTAGCTACAAAAGATGCCTTAAAATAAAGTTAACGAATACCTCTGCATACTGCTTTGTATTTTTCGTTTCTTTGGGGTTGCCTAATTGTATTATTATCATTATCTGTATGTACTCGGTACCATTTTTCCCACTATTAATTGCTGATTTCCCTTTCAATACGTATGAACAATTGCATCTGGCATGTTACGATCGGGTCCCTCACAACAGCACAACTCCAAAGAAGTAATAAAGTAAATAAAAGAAAAAAATGGATCAAATTGTATATTATCATATTGTAGTTTGATTCTGTTACATTACTGTATATGTTACCAGTTCATGTTGTTTCAATACCGGCTTCATTCTCTTTACATTTCGTTTGATATTATTATCAAAGTAATATAAGAAATCCTACAATATTTTTGTACACCTTACAAACAAGTCCTAAGAGAGACAGCATTCATTCCTCAAAGAAATGTAGCAGAGGTACCAAATTGGAAAAAAAATACAAGCTAACAGCAATGCTAATCAGAGAAGTTTTAATTTTTCCCATTCTAACACTACAAAATATAAATTTAACAAGGAAACATTTAAAAAAAATAAAATGAAAAGCACAAAAAATTCAAGAAGTTAGAATTACCACAATATTATTTATTCATTCATCGCTAAATATGGCTTCACATATATCTTCAAACGCTCTTACTATAACAGGATGATGATGTGTTGCATTTAATGCCAGATAAGATTGCAAAAGCCTCTCCATTTCTTTTGCAGTAATCACCTTCTGCTCTACAAGCATCTCTACCATTGAACTCCTGAAATCCATGTACGGATTACACGACTTTTTCACCACCGCCCGTCCTTGCCCGGTACTGGTACCAGTACCAGTACTGGTAGCACTGTCCGGTACCTTTCTATCCTTTGATGATACTGAAACTGGATGCTTGTTCACCTCTATATCTCTCTTAGCTCTGCAACTAGGACTCTCTACGACCCTCGGTTGCACATGAAGGGTTTTCGGTTTATTGGTACAGTGGTAAATCTCTGATGAATCAGAGGAGAAGCTCTTAGAAGAGAACAGAGTCGGTGTCTCTCCTTCTTCACCTTCACTACTGAATAAACCAGGCTCCATGTCGCTATGTGCAGAAGAAGAGGTGCTAAAGCCATAAGGGTTTGATTGTAACTTCTTGATCTCTTTCCTTCTCGGTTTCCCGACAATTTTCTTTCTCCGGGTCTCTTGACTAGAGTAGTATGACCTGGTAATAGGAGAAGAAGGTGAAACCAGGGAACTCTTCTTGCTGCTATGGTAATTACCATTGCTCTTCTTCTTTTTCTTATTAGCTTCTTCATATTTTGCCGGTACAGATACCAGTACATGGTTTTGGTTGGTACCATGAAGTGCTCTCCTCCCTCCACAGTCTATCGAAACTTGAATCACCGGTGTGGTGCGTGAAGAAGAGCTCTTTTCGAGCTTTGGTGTCCAGGCATTTGCTTGTTTTTCGCGTCGGTGCTTCTGTAAAAGCATGGAGAGGGAAGGAGTACCGGATGGCTCCTCTTCTCTTTCTTGATTAGTACCATTCTTTGAAATGGTAGCTAAGGAGGTGGTGGTGTTGGCCGTTGAGACGGTACAAGCGGACCGAAGGAGCATTTGGGTAAGCCGGTGGTTGATGCCACCACCATTTATGGGTTTGTTTCTATCCATGATTGGAAAATGGAAATGGAATGGAGAGACGATTGAACAAGAGGGAATGTGAACTTGGTACTTTCTCTTTCTTTACTAAAGCGAGAGAAGGTTTTAGGAGAATGTTTAAGAGATAGGAGGGTATTACATATAGGAGGAGCCTAGGAGGAGAGAAAGAGGTTGTCACCATTTGATTTTCTGTGTCATTCGGAATAGCCAAATCTGTAACGATTAAGTAATGAAAATATCCTTTGAAAAATGGAAAACACCTCAGAATTACAAAATTCTAATTTCTAAGCCCAAATTTTCCGTTTTTCACAGTTGTCATATAATTATATACATTTCACATTTTAAATTTTGATAAAATTTGCTATTGACAGGAAAGTTTACTCAGTCAAGCTCTATCTAGTGTAGCGGTGAGACATAAGGTCTTCATGAGAGAAGTCTGAGATTCAAGCTCCGTGAGGGGCTACTTTTAGGAGTTTTCAAATTTATTTTCTGCTTTGTTTGTGTATGTGTATGTGCAGTGGCGGAGCCACGTTAAGCCAGGAGGGTGCAGCTGAACTCTCCTGAAAATTTTTTTCAAAAATGATCATATATATATCATGTTTTTTTTAAATGATCATATATTTTGAATTTTTTTACAAAATGACCATATAAGATAATTTTTTAAAGAATAACCATCATTTCGAACTCCTGAAAAAAACCGTAAATCTTGAATCCCTGACGAGAATGCTGAATCCGCCCCTGTGTATTTGTTGTAAGCCTACGGACAATGAATAAAAAAACCTAGTGCTCAGGTTACAATAAATAATAACATTTGAATTAAAAATATTAAATAATTTGCTCAATTATTATTAACTGAACCACAACCTAACTTACAATTACAAGACAATACCACAACAAAATCTTTAGTCCCATTATATAAGTGAAGGTATCCTCGGCAAAGTTTTTTATCTAAATTGTTGGATCAAAATTCTATGTTCCTGATTTAATAATATCAAAAAAATTCCTGCATTATATCAGTGTCTGTCAACATTAAAATTTAATATGACCATCCATATAAAAAACTTTGAATGATGCAAAGTTAAAAACTCTAGAGAGGATAAAGGTCCACATATGAATTAGTGGCAGGTCTTATAGTGGGGTCCGAATCTGCTGCTCGTAAAATCTCTGTTTGTTTTTTGTTTGTCTTGATTCGGCCGTCACAAATCGATCGACCGTCACGAATGACTGTGATTTGATTCAGAAGCAGATGCTTTGACCGTTAGATGAGTTTTGAACGATCCAGATTGAAACAAACAGAGATTTTTCGAGCAGCAGATCCGGTTCCTTTATACTGTTATACATATAGATATATAAGTACAAATTAATATGATTGAGTGACAGGTCCTATATATATGGATATAAATACAAGTTCCGATTGAAATTATCTGAAAATAATAAATAAGTAATCTTTATAAAAATATGAAAGAAAATAAAAGAAGATCACAACGCTATGGGCCTAATGATACGTGTCAATTATTGGAGATATCGTTGTCAAACGCACGAAACGATCACGCAAATACGTTCTTACGTCTTACTTTGTGTTTTAAGAGCATAAGAATTTTCTCTTGCGTTTTATGTCACGTGAAGAAAATTTTCTTGTGTTTACGTTTGTGTTTAGTTAAACGTAAGAAACGTTAGAAACATGTAATATTTTTTAATGTTTAACTTGCTACTAACAGTGTCAACAAAATAAAAAAATAATAAAAACTCTGAAAATTACAAAAAAAATATATTTCGCAAATCAAGAATTTATATTACAAGTTGAATCCATTACAAAATTCGTCTATGTATAAGTTTATTTGGCAAACAAAATCATGAGGGTCTCGTGTGAAGAGAACCAAACCGTACTACCACGTCACGCATGAGTCGACGAGCTAAGATTTCATTCGACGATATGCCTCAGACATTGTGCAAAAGAGAGACATGTCAAACTTCAGTACGAAGAGAAAAGAAGTGAGAAAGGAGATACTGCAGCGCCGCTTTTAGAGCAATGAGCATCTAAATCTCTAAGTAATATCTTAGTTCTACTACGTAATCAAAATCATTTGCATCTATCGGCTGTAAGTAAATATAGACCGTTTGATCTAAATCAAACAACCCACTTTGTTTTGTCCTTACTTTTGCTTTTATCTTTGGGTTATTAGTATTCAACGAAAGAACTTTCAACCAGATTGAGCTTGTACGAGTGTACGACTGTTTTATTCTTGCACTAACGCACGAAAAATCACTATTAATTTCTGCATAAATAATGATTGCTAAACAAACAGAGCAAAAAGAGCTGTCATTATTAATTCTACGTATTTAAACTATAAATATGATATCTACCTATCAGCTGCCTTAATTATTATATATGATCGGTAATTGGTGATTATAGTGTTTGTTATTAATTATCTGTAAGTTGGGATCATAATGCATATGCATGATGCATGCACCAACACACATATCACCAAATTATTACCATCATGATATATTATTATCACCAATTTTTTTTATTGAAGTCGTCAATATCAACAATTAATTGTATACCATAATCAGGGGCGAAATCAGAACGCCGAGTTAGGGGGGCCGATTTACAAGTATAGTTTAATTTAAATGTTATAAAGATGCTAAAATTTAATTTTGATCAAATTATTTAAATTTTTAATAAATATTTTAACTAAAAATCTTACTGTTTAATTAAATTCAATTAGAAAATTAACCAAGGATACAGACTTTTTCGGGCCAAGGGGGGGCGGGGCCCGCCCTGGCCCCCCACTGGTTCCGCCCCAGACCATAATCTCTGTATAAGTTTACTATTTTATTTTGGCAAATATGGAGGTCATAATAATTACCTTTTATACAGTATGGAGGTTAATTTCAAATTTAAAAAAATATATATTGAAAAAAAACCGTGAATCGGTGAAATTTGACCATGTTCAAGGAGAAAATATAATAATGACTAATGAGTTATTTTGACCATGTTCACAAATAATTTTAAATATTTTTTTTTTCAAATATAAAAGTTGTTCACATACTTTTAACTTTTAGATTAATTTTGAATAAATTTCATGCAATTTAAGTGTTATTTGATAGCCTATCAAAAATTGTTAAAATTGCACAAAATTTATAATAATTTATTTTTAACAATTTCAATGAAATGTCAAAGAATACTAATTAAATGACATGAAATATTAAACAAAAATCAATTTATAAATTTTCATCATGTCGATACATTTTTACCTCTATTTTATTTTTTTCATTATTATCAAAATTGTCAAATTAACTATGATTCGATTTCGAATGGTAAATTTAATTTTTACCAGTACTACAATGATGATAATCATGATGCCAGTAAAAACACGCTAGGAATTAATGGAAAAAGGATAAGGATGAAAGAAAGCTTTAAATCTCTTAAGCTACTAACCATTAGACTTTAAATCTCTTAACTGCAGTTTTAAATTCAAAAATTCAAAAAATTCAAAAAAAATCGAAAAAATTTCAAAAAATTCAAAAAGTTGGATTGGGGGTTTTGGGTTCGGACCCGTGTATATCTGCCCCGTCATACCCGTGGACTCGTCATACCCGTGGATCCGTCGATCCATGAATCCGGACGGATCGGATCCACGAGTACCCGATCCGCCCCATTATTAAGAGCCTACTAACCATACAAGTATACGACCAATCCAAATAATGCTTCTAGTCAGAATTGTTGTTTCTTATCTTTTAGTATGATCAACACATCATAATTATGTTCAAATTCAACATTTTTTTAACTTATGGGAGCTGTTTATTATTCTTTTCGGATTTTATAACTAAAATAGCAAAAGTAAAAATATTTCCATATCAATAGAGTCATATTTAAAAATAATCGACATCTCTTGAAATACTTCAAAGGAATGGTCAGCAGGCCTCCTGAATTCTCACTATTGCCACAGCAGCATTACTCTGTCCACACAGTAATTGCTACAACGTTGCTACAGTATCAACACAAAAAAACTGTATATTTCTATCTTGAAAATTTTGGACCATTTTAGAGAATACAGATTCATTTAAAAATTGAACATTGTGAAAAAAATAGAACCTAAAAGCAATAATTGTATATATATCTTATAAAGTTTTGATATTTACATCACACTGATCGGTTTGAATCGGTTTGAATATGAAAAATATATAACAAACTATTTTGCGTATTAGATGTACAACAATATTAGTACAATGACATGACTCATTGGGGTATTTGTTAATATCATTATTTTTTATAAACACTTCATTAATTCAACATTCAATTCTTTTAAGATGTTTATTGTTAATTTTCCTACCTGATCAAGGAGATTTAATCCCCCGATCTCTCCTGAAAGGTTGTGCCTCTACCACTACACTAGATGGTAGGAACTTATATTGGTGTTCTTATGACACCAAAATACTGCTAATTTTGTGTTACGTCATTACCACAAAAACAGAGATTTGTCATGGTTAAAAATCACATTGCCTAATGGTTATGCAATCGTTCTTGTATTAAGGCTGCTAAATCGCATAAAAACCGTTGACATATTAGTGTTGCCGTATAAAATAGTAATTTAATGCCTAAGATAAGCCAACAATTATTAAATAGCAGTTGCCTTATCCTCTCACATGTCCACGTCAAGTGATCACTTGTCATTGTCAGGAGATAAGGCAACATTTATTTAATAAATAATTGTTGCCTTAGACATTTTTTAAATTGATAGTGTCCATAGTTGAGTGCCTCTATAAAATTTTAAATGCATACAAACACCAATTGTTATAAATTCGTTTTACAAATGCACACAAACTAAAACTAAAAGGTTTTCTTCTTCTTCAACGAAGTTTCAAAGATTTGATTACTGAGAGAAAAAAGATGAGGAGAAACGAGAAATGAGATACATAAATGTGAGAGAGAGTGGACATTTGAATAGAGGAGAAGAAAAGTGGAGGAATTCAAACTGTTAGATTGTAATTTGATTAATGATGTGATTGAGACAAGTAGTTATATTTTGGAACTAAATGGTGAAATGTTATTAGTCTGTTTGAGCAGCCACAGATCGCGGAGGAGGATATCGCAATGATTATTTAATAAATAAGTGTTGCCATGTGTGTTGGAATTTTTTTGAGAAACTTCGAGCAAAACAAAATTAAAAAAAAACTTAAAAATGCGATTTGGAGGCTTCAAAAAATTTCTTGAGGTCGAAATAATGTCGTTAGGGGCTAAAGCCTGGTAATACATGTAGGTCGTGTCTTTTTCCGAAAAGTGCTCAAAATAGTGAATCAGAATTACGAGTTAAAAATTACGTTCGTTTGAAGATCAAACAATATTTTGTGCTTGTTTTTTGTCAAAATTAACATTAAAACAATTGAAATTGAATTTTTTTACAATTAAAATTTGAATACAATTACAACAATTAAAATGTCGCAATTGAAACCATTAAAACAAAATAAAAAAACTGTTAAAATTCTTTGAAAATACGTCAACAGTTATTTAAAATAACTGCTGGCTACAGTTTTTTTATATTTTTGCCAATATTTATAGATGCTTTAATAACCATTGTTTTATGAAATTGATAAATCAGTGGTAACGCGTATATTCTATATACTTTCTTTATTATATGTATGTGGATTTTCTACATTAATTAATTGCTATTGAAAGTACAACACAACCGTTACAAATGCTACTATGGTAGCAATTCAAGGTTGTGCACTGTTCTTTAATCCTGGCGCCATCACTTTAAGAATTTTGAAGCACAACAACACACACTAATAAAAAAGTATTATGTACAATAATTTCTAATCATGACAATGATACTGTGTGCGCTACACAATAAATTTCAATTTTTAATTTGCATCGAGATTTAATGATTTATGCAAGTTAAACTTTATAATATCAAACTCTTCTGAATCAAATTCGAACCGTTCGTAATTTACAACGCAAAAAATCTAAACCGTTCGTAGCTGCTGCGCGACAAAAGAACAGCTTCCTTAAAAAAGAGGCATAACGAAGCTCTAACGGCTGAAGCGGCGAATAAATGCAAAAGGAAAGAAACAAAGAGTTTGACTCTAATATTGAGAAATCATGGAGGCTTCCAAAGTAGCTAATAAGGAAAAGAGAGAAGTCACAAGAGGAGGAGAAAAGATAAAAAGAATGCCAATAGCAAAGAGACACGGCGAGGACACGTCACTCTCTGGCGATGCCCCCATTTTTCACGGGGTTTTCATGTGCGGTTACGGGTTACAGTTTGAAAATTGTAGCTCGTAAATTCTTTTTTTTTTTTCATTTTTTTGTTTCTTGTTTGTGTAGTTTTAAATCTATCATTTTCAAGTTGTAGGATAGGTTTGTAGGGAATTCGAACGGGATCTGGTGCTACGTGGGACGGTGTAGTGCAATATTTGGACCGTTCGATTTTCACTGATTGCATCAAGATTCGTGCCAAAGTATAAAGGCTTCCTGATTTCCATCTCTGACGGTCGATCGTGAAATTGACGGTCGATCCGAACCGTCCATTTGTTGTAGCGCGCTACTGCGCTACAGCAGATCCGGATCCGGCTTATAAGGTATTACAATTGTCGTTGGTTAAGAAGGCATAACATATTAACATTATAACAAGTTGCATTTTTCCAAGGGGAATATTTAGGAACCAACTTCTTCAAGACTTAACCTTGAGATTTAAAATATCTAGATATATATTGTTAACTTATATAGATTAGTTGTGTTTTGAAATATTATATATAGATTATCATGAAAAAAATCCTGAAATTTAAAATATCTAGACATATTATGAATTTATAAAATAGTTGTATGGTTAATTTGATGCGATTTGAATGTCATTTCACATTTAATTATGAATCATTAATTATTAACCATTAAAAAGTTGCATGGAATTTGATGACTTTTGATGAAGTATTAATGACACTAAAATCACATCAAATTTAAAACAAAATTAATTTATGAGTTCATGAATATAACTATAATCATTTTTTGTTTTTAAGATTTTCATATCTTCTTTAAATTCAATTTTAAAGATCGTCAAAATAAATATTGTCAGATAATTCCTCGTCTTGATGAAAATATATTAATAAAAGTTAAATGATTTTCAGTCCTAACATTAAATTAAGAATAAATTCAATACTAAACAATTAATGAATGATAATCGAATAATTATTGAAGAATTTTTTATTATAAAAACAAATTTCTGTTTTATATTTTGACTCTCTTTATATTAGAGGTTAGATTTCACGCTTAGTTCTTTTAAAGTATCAAAGCCTATTTTTCAATGTCCACAGTAGCTTGAACTACAACATGTGCGGGGTACACAATGGTGTGAGGTGTGGAAGCAATTATTCTCCCGCGTAGCGGAGATGAGCGGTTCAAATTTTCTGCATTGTACGTTACGGACGGTCCAGATTTAATTCAAGAGGGATCTGATATTATAAAATTTAGCTCGCACGAATCTCGATGCAAATCAAAAATCGAGATTTTCAGCGCGGTAGAAGATCTCATTCCGTGAGGTGTCACCGACCGACCATCTGTGTTAGACTGGACACCATGTTATTGTAAAAACAAGTTTAATCCAAATTTAATGACATCATCATTAAATTGAAACTCCATAAATTAATTTAAGTAATTTATTTTGTACTGCTCTGACTCCGTAATTATTACTTCAGTAATTTTACAACTATATATTACATGGATGGATGGAGGGCAGGGAAGCATTCAGGATTCTCGTCAGGGGTTCAAGATTTACAGTTTTTTTTCAAGGGTTCGAAATGATGGTTATTTTTAGAAAAAATTATTTTACATGATCATTTATGCAAAAAAAATTTAAATACATGATCATTTTTGAATTTTTTTATTATATATGATTATTTTTGAAATTTTTTTAGGAGAGTTTAGCTGCACACTTCTGGAGCTACGTGGCTCCTCCACTAAGGATTGGAGGGGTCTATATTTTGTCAGAGAAGGCTTTGATATAGAACTTGTATTTCTCTGTTTGCATTAGTAATAATTCAAAGTTCAAAAGTTCAAACGATTATTTTGAATTGTTAATTTTGTTTACAATTAACCAATCATATAATATTTTTTTCAAATTTATATACATAATAAATGCACAAAATGACCTTGTGTCATTCTGCTCTTTATTGTTTCTGAGGTTATTGTGAGGCATTGATGCAATTTCAATCATCTTTTTCTTTTTTAAAAGGGTTTGAGTTTAACATGTATATATATTTTTTGAAATAAGTGAAAAACATTCCTCACTTCATTTTTATAACAAAACAAAGCTACACAAAATTGAAGAATCATCGCATCATCAATCAACACACTCACTTTTTAAACCCTATACTTTTTATATTCTCTTGATTAAATCTAAAACTCAGCAAAAAATTTGAAAAAAACTAACAAAAGCTCTGATATCAACACAATAATCAGTACTAGTATAATCCTATGAATTTCTATTATTTCACCTGCCCATCATGATCTTACTGACTGACATCTGAATATCGACATATCTCGTATTTGCTGGGAAAGCATCTTGTACCTCTCTGCCAACCATCGTTGTTGTTAATTCAGCCAGCCGTCGCACACAAACTCATAACATGTACATTAGAGGTTATTAATTATTATTTTATAGAAGTGAACGAGTTTTAGACTTTGAACACAATCTAAGTCATCAAGTATTTTTTTTCGTTAATGTACCATAATTATCATAAAATTTATAACACCGAAAATTATTTAATTAATTAACAAAATTTATGTACGTCATGATAACTAATTAATAACACAGCAAACATGCCTTACTGTTTTTTAAATATAAGATTAGGAAGATTTCATAAGATTGAAAAGAGAGAGTAATTAATTAACGACGATTCTGTATGTAATGATAACTAATTAACACAGCATGCAAACATGCCTTAGTGCTCTTTAAATATAAGAATATGGAAGATTTCAATAGATTAAAAATGATTATAAACAATCCAAAAAGTGAAACAGCGAATCTTGATAATAAAATGGGATTTAGAGAGACCATGATGCTGCAGTTGTTGCCTCTTGCTTGTCCTTTTATGTCACAAGCTCGTTTTAGATGTCTCTCTCTTCACGGTGTATGACCAGTCGCACGGGAACGAGATCGTCTGACGCCCGACATCGCACGGTACTCTTTCGAAATCGTCCGATTTTTTCGTGATTCGTGTCCCAAATTTAAATCTCCTCTGATTGTCATCTAGACTGTCGAAGCGCAGTACTACAGGATATCGCGCGGTAGAAAAACAGGATCCAGTTGCACGTGCTGATAGGCAAATTGGGGCCATCATTATTTGGTTTGAGCAATTTTAGCTGCCGGTACAAATTGCCAAGTTGCATTAATTGGATTGGTACAGATCCATTCTATGAACCTTCCTCTTGTTGAGTTCACTAGCTCCATGTTGGTCGACAGAATACTCCAAAGTAGGTACTATTTTCAAATATATAATTATATAATGATGTAAATAACTTGCTGTAGACTCAACTGGAATGTTAAGTGACAGCTAATTAAGATGGAAGTGTTTCTATGTAAGTGCTTTTATGCTTTTCTACAAATGAAATTAAAATAGTTGTGATAAATGCATTTGGCTAATAGCTATAGTGGTAATTAATTAAGATAACTTCAAGGAGATAGCTATTTCTGATACGGCTCGATTTCGTGACCATTTCAGTTCAATATTCATCAAATTTGAAGTCCGTACGTCTTGAACTTATTGGTTGTTCGACAACTATCAAACAAATTGTATCGGTTGATGACAATAATTCGGATGCTGTTAAATTTTGAAGAGAAACAGTGAAATTGATATTCTTATTGTATATTTCTATATTTTTATATGGTTTGTACTCTGTACAAGAGTATTTATAGAAGAATTTTTCTCTACTAGTTGTTTGGCTATTTTCTACTTTGCATTATGTCTAATACTGCACAAATACACATGTGTTCAAAATAGCCGTTTGGCTTGATTCCTATTCTGATTTGTTGTCTCAATTAGCCTGTGATGAATGATATTCTGAGGCTAATATTATACTGTCTCAACACTATCTCTCAAGTTGGACTTGAATAGATTTATTGAGCCCAACTTGTTAAGTATATTATCAAATATTGACTTGTCTAGTGCTTTAGTGAAGATGTCTGCTAGTTGCTCTTGACTCTTGACAAATGGTGTTTCAATTTGTCCTGATTGCATCTTGTCCCGAACAAAGTGACAGTCAACTTCAATATGCTTTGTTCTTTCATGGAAGACGGGATTTGATGCAATATGTCGTGATGCTTGATTGTCGCAGTACATCTGCATGGTTCCTTCGCACTCTATCTTCATATCGTGCAGTAGGTGTTTGATCCAAGTAAGCTCACTTGCTGTGGACGTCATAGCTCGATATTCTGTCTCTGCGCTTGATCGTGCCACAATATTTTGCTTCTTACTTTTCCATGTTACTAGGTTTCCACCTACAAATGTACAAAAGCTCGTGATTGATTTTCTATCACAGCTTCTAGTCCAATCTGCATCAGAATAATCAATCACATTGTTAGTAATATTTTTCTTCATCCATATTCCTTGACCTGGAGTACCTTTGAGATGTCTCAATATTCTATCAATGGCACTCAAGTGACTAGTACGTGGAGCATGCATAAATTGGCTTACAACACTGACCGCAAATGCAATATCAGGTCTGGTAACTGTAAGGTATATTAATTTTTCTACCAATCTTTGATATTGTCCTATGTTAGGTAGTGGTTTACCATCTTCTGGTCCAAGTTTGTTGGTGGTTTCCATTGGGGTATCGGCTGGTCTTGCTCCTAATTTTCCAGTCTCCTTTAAAAGGTCAAGGACATTTTCTTTGGAATAGGAATAATTTCTTGCTTGAGTGGACTATTTCTATTCCAAGAAAATATGAAAGTGTACCAAGATCCTTAATATCAAATTCTTCTTTTAATAATTTTTTAATTCTTTTAATTTCTTCATTGTCACTTCCAGTGATGATAATGTCATCTACATAGACAAGAATGATAATAGTTGATTTTTCAGAGTGTTTTATAAACATAGAATAATCAGTTGTGCTTTTAGCAAAATTGTTCTTTTGAAGAAAAAAGCTTAGTTTGGCATACCATGCTCTTGGCGATTGTTTCAAGCCGTAGATTGCCTTTTTGAGTTTACATACTAGTGATGAGTCTGATATACCGTTGTGTCCCGGAGGAAGGGTCATATAGACTTCTTCTTCTAGAGTTCCTTGAAGAAATGCATTTTTTGCATCCATTTGGAACAAATTCCATCCTAGATTGGTGGTTACTGATAGTAGAATTCTAATTGTGTTCATTTTAGCTACTGGTGTAAATGTCTCTTGATAATTGATGCCATATGTTTTGGGTGTATCATTTGGCTACAATCTAGCCTTATACCTTTCAATCGTATCATCACTGTTGTATTTAATTTTATAGATTCATTTACATCCTATTGATTTTTTCGGTAACTATACAATTTCTCATGTATCATTTTTTTCAAGGCTTGAAGTTCTTCTTTCATAGCCTTACTCCACTTTGGATCTAGACTAGCTTGCTCAAAACTAGTTGGTTCGATTTGACTAGTTATCTTACCTAAGTAGGCTCGATATTCAAAAGAGACCTTATCATATGAAATATAATCTTGAATTGGATACATTACCTGATGGGACATATAATCCCTTAATTTGACAGATGGTTGAGTTTGTCGTGTGGATCTTCTTAAGGTAATTGTTTCTTGAGTTTGTTGAGTTGGTTGTTCATTTGATGAATGAGTTCCCCCTTCGGTTAGCACATGATCTTGTTCCGCTTCTCCACCTGAAGGTATTGCCCCTGATTCTTGAATTTGGTCTTCATGCTCAATCTGTTCTTGATTTTCTTCAGGAAATATGAAATTGTTTAAAGGCATAGTTGGTTGACTAGATGTAGCTTCTTGTTCATTTGTGGGATAATAGGGTTTGTTTTCAAAGAATGACATATCTCTCGAAAAGTAGAGCTTATGATTTTTGGAATCATAGCACTTATATTCTTTTTTCAGAAGAATATCCTAAAAACATGGCTCTGACCGAATTTTTATCTAGCTTATCATGTCTTTTTGTGTGTACAAAGCATGTACATCCAAATACTCGAATATGATCAAGGTCAATCTTCCTACCCATGAGAATATCTAAAGGACTCAAATTTTTTAATTTTGCGCTTGGCAATTTATTTATAATATAGGTTGTTGTTAGTACCGCATCCGACCAATAGATTTTAGGAACATTATTTTGAAACAGGAGTGATCTAGTAACCTCAAAGAGGTGACGGTTTTTCCTTTCTGACACTTTGTTTTGTTCAAGAGTATTAATGCATTTAGTTTGGTGTAAAATCCCCTTTGATTTGAAGAATTCTATAAAAAAATTATTCACAAATGTTGTTCCATTGTCTGATCTAAAGGTTTTGATCTTTGCATTGTATTGATTCCCAATAAAATTGTAAAACTCTAAAAAACATGAAAACACTTCATTTTTCCCTTTTGGAATATAGATCCAAGTAGTGCGAGAAAAATCATCGATAAACGTAACAAAATACCTAAAGTTATTGAAAGAATTAATAAGGGCTGGACCCCAAATATCTGAATGGATCAAATCAAATCAAAACATATTTCTGTTATGCTAGTAAATGAGGAAAATGGTAACCTAGTTTGTTTTGCAAACTTACACACATCACAATTACTTGAGTCTAGATTATAACAAAATAACTTATTTAAAACTTTATCGGACGGATGTCCAAATCTCCAATGTAATATGACTTTATTGGTAGTTTCTTCAAGATAATAAAGACCGTTTTGTAAAAAAAAAAAACCTCACCATTCTCCTTTCTTGTTTCTCGGTCCTGAAATATGACTTTATTTGATGAAAAAATTACATAGCAATTTAAGTCATGTGTTATTTTACTAATAGATAATAGGTTTGAATTAAACTCTGGTAAATATAAGATATTCTTTACATCTTTTGTAAAAAAAATTGTGCCACCAATTTGTACTTTATCGCCATTTGCAACAGTTACATGTTGTTGTTTCTTAGTTGAAATAATATTTTGCAACTTATTGTGGTCATTTGTCATATGGTCGGTGGCATCTAAGTCAACAATCCAATTATTAGTGTTATGACACAAATTTGCCCTTTTTGAACTATCGTATTGGTTGGAAAAAATTAAATTTGAGTTATATAATACAGAATATGGTTTGTTACTGAAGCAAACTATTCAATTGACTTAACAGTTGGCTCAACTGTTCAGAGGTTGCCACAGAAGATCCAACAGCACCAGATCCAGATCCAGAGGTGGGTTCGATCCTGGCTTTATTTGGTTCAATCGAGTCGGTTTGATCTGTCCCCTACCCTTTGCTTACTCCGCCAAATTTGTTTTTGTTTCTTTCGCCTCCCCAATTGTTCATTTCTCCCTTGCGATTAGGTCGAAGCTGAGGGTGGAGCACCCAACAGTCCTCTCGGTTGTGCCATGCTTTGCTGCAGTGGCTGCACCAGTCGGCGGCTGTGCTCCCCCTTGTTGCCTTGCTCGCGTCCCTAGGATTAAGGTTTGAGTGTTGTGCTTTAAACACTTTGTTGCTTTCTGCCTCAGCTGATGGTTGAGGGTTCATGAGTACCCTTCTAAACTGCTCTTTCTTCACCCTTGTCACCACATCGTCGAAACTCGGCATATCGGTCGATGCTAAGATCTGGGACCTGATTGATTCATAGCTAGGTTCTAGAGATCCCAAGTAAGTAAAGATTAGATCTAGCTCAAATTGTTTTTGAGTTTCGATCGGATTTGTTGTTGGTGGAATGTAAACATTGAGCTCTTCCCATTTTGACATAATTTATGTGACTATTTCGTTGTTGCTCTAGTTATTTTGTTTGACTTGGGCAAGATCTTGTTTAAGGGAAAAGACGTGGGCAAAATTCTTTTGTTGGTCGTACCTTCTTTTGGCTTTTTCTCAGATCTCTTGAGATGTGTTGGAATACATGAGTACATTTGAGATCTGGGGTTCCATGGTGCTGAGTAGCCATGTCGTGATCATCTGATCAGTGGTCTCCCACTCTTCTATCTTTGCATTTTCTTCAGGAGTTGGTTCATTTGGCTTTGCTGGTTTAGGTTTTGTTTTGGTTCCATTGACAAAGTTCAGTTTTTCTTTGCCACCGAGACCAATTGTTACAGATATGGACTAGGGAATATAGTTCTTGTTGCCATTGAGGGTGATGTTTGTGATTTTTGTATTGTCAGATTGGGACATGTTTGATACTTGCTGGTAAGAAAAGTTTTGCTAGTAAACCTTTTTGCTGGTAATAACAGATACTGCAGTTACCTCCATTTTGCTGATAAGAACATATATTGGTTTTGACTCGATGATGCGATTAGTACACCTAGCAGCTCGTCAACTTTGTTGGCTTGAAGTTGCTGGTGCTCAAGACTGAGAGCTTGGGAGTACCTCCTTATTGTTATTGCTGATCTATGCAGCAGGTTGTATTTACTTTTGAGGAGTCGGGACTCGTTCTGCTCTGATACCATGTTAAAGTTTGAAGAGGAATGGAAGAACAGTGAAATTGATATTCTTATTGTATATCTCTATATGTTACATGGTATGTACAAGAGTATTTATAGATGAATTCTTATCTACTATCGTTTGACTATTACCTACTTTGCATTGTTGCTTAATTCTACACAAATACACCTGTGTTCAAAATAGCTTTGATACCATTGTTGTCAGTAGTTTGATAAAAAGAAATGATACTGGTAAGAGACTGAAATTAACGAAGAACACGAAATTTACTTTTTTTTGTGGTAGCGCGCGTAGGCCGCACTGAATTTCTTAAAGAACTTGACATGCAAAACTTGTCAGTAGTGATATTATCCTAACTAACTTTGCTATGCGTATCATGTTATCAAATTACGATACTTAGTAGTAAAGTAGTTAGCCTCAAAAAGCACTGGAATTTCGAGGAAATGAAAGAAACATATGTTTTGAAGCGAATGACAAAATAGTCTATTACATAATTAAATACGATTTTAATTGATTTATTTAAGTTCAAAATAAATTATGGAGAAATTTCTAACAAAAATATGAATAAATGAATAAATATCTAAATTAGATGTTTAGATGAAAAAATATCTAATAAAACAAGTTTTGATGAATACGTACTCACACCTGAAACAAAACAAAATCGGTAATATTTTTCCCAAAACAAAACAAAACAAAATAAACCCATTTCTCCGGCGGTTTCAACCAGTGCCACCGTACTCACACCCCCATTGAATCTACACCACTGCGTCTCCCCTCCGTCGCATTTCTCGTCGGATCCGCCATGGCGCCTCCAGTCTCCGCCACCAAATCTCCTTCCCCCTCTCAACCCTCCGGGTAAGTTCTCTCCTCTCTCTTCTCCATTCTCATACCTTCTCTCTACTCTTTCTCTTCACGTCTCTGCTAATCCTCTCCTCTCACCTTCTCTCTGCTTCACAGGAAAAGCGAGGTCGCAGATCTGAAGCTACAACTGCGCCAGTTAGCGGGAAGTCGTGCGCCGGGTGCCGACGATGCTAAGCGCGACCTCTTCAAGCGCGTGATCTCGTGCATGACTGTCGGAATCGATGTATCTCCCGCCTTCAGCGAGATGGTGATGTGCTCTGCCACGTCAGATGTAGTGTTGAAAAAGATGTGCTACCTCTATGTAGGTAGCTACGCTCGGGGCAATCCTGATCTGGCGCTTCTCACCATCAATTTTCTCCAGAAGGATTGCCACGACCAGGATCCTACGATCAGGGGTTTGGCGCTGAGGAGCTTGTGTTCGCTCAGAGTTCAGAATCTGGTTGAGTATTTGGTTGCTCCTCTCGCAGCAGGATTGAAGGATCACAGCTCCTATGTTAGAACTGTGGCGGCAGTTGGGGTGTTGAAATTGTACCACATTTCGGCAACTACTTGTCATGATTCTGATTTCCCAGCTGCACTGAAGGCACTCATGCTTTCTGATCCGGATGCACAGGTACTGTTGGATCCAGATCCATGGTGACGTTTGGATTGATGTAGGCCTCTATCCAGGATTGGAATGTTTGCCCGTTGTTTTTGTGGACTGTAAATGTCAACTCTGGGTTGCATCCTGTTCTACTTCTGTCCTGTCCTGAACCAAAATACCAAATGATATTATTTTGTTCTACTTTTACTATTTTATTGTAAATTACATGGCACTTTGTACAAATTGCTCCAACGCCATTATGCTTGTCAGTGTCATGCAAACTAAAGTCCATATTTTCTTGCAGTCCTTGAGTCATGTGCTTGCGCGCGGGTGTGTGTTTCCAGAAAGGAAATAGAATCCTCTAATTATCCAAACTGATACTGATAATGTAACAGAATTGTTGGCAACTTTCTTTTTTCATTTGGTGTGTTTCCCAGGTGGTGGCGAGTTGCTTATACTCTTTGCTTGAGATTTGGACTCAAGAGGCTGGGAACTCAGAGGAGGCTGCAAGGGAAATTGAGACCCTTTATGGGAAACTCATTATTTATTACCTCCTAAATAGGTGAGTTTTCATTTCGACAGAATCTCAAGTTCTCAACCAACTTAGCAATGGTTCAAACTTTGTCTTATATCATGATAACCATTGCAGGATAAGAGATTTTAGCGAGTTGGCCCAGTGCCTTGTGCTTGATTTGGTATCAAAATACATACCGTCAGATAATAATGAGATATTTGATGTAATGAACCTTCTGGAAGATAGACTGCATCATGCAAATGGGGCTGTGGTACTGGCCACCATCAAGGTGTTCCTTCACATGACGATGTCCATGACAGATGTTCACCAACAGGTTGTATTCAAGAACTCCAATTGGTTTTCATATAAGATATATATATATTTTTTTTGACAGAAAGAATATACTTTTGTGCATCTTTCCTGATTTGATTTTGCAGTAAAGCTGCATACGGTGGTCCCCTAAAATTGTGACAATGTTTATGGGTTTTAATGCAAAATCGGTGGTACTAGAATACCACTATTTTAAAAGAACTGAGTAGAGAAAACAAGAACAACCTAGGTTGCACTTATAACCCTGCTGCATATTGCAATCATTACATTTATGTCAAAAGTCAATCATTTATTGGATTGGCATAATTACAGGATCAGATTTTGGGAACATTGTGTCAAGTATTTTTGTATATTTGCCATCAACAGACACAGTATTACATTTTCTCTCTTATATATATACAATCTTTTCATATTTTAGGTTTATGAACGCATTAAGGCACCTTTGCTAACACTGGTAGGTGCAGGGAGCCCTGAACAATCATATGCAGTGTTGTGTCATCTACACCTTCTAGTGATGCGGGCCCCAATGCTATTTTCATCAGATTACAAGCATTTTTACTGCCAGTTCAGTGATCCTTCATATGTTAAAAAACTTAAACTTGAGATGTTGACAGCTATTGCAAATGAGAGCAACACTTATGAAATTGGTATGCACTAGTTTGTTAATTTTAGAAATCACTTTTTTTCAGTATTTGCAAAAAATATTCCCTACTTCATTTTACAAGAAATTTATATTTTTAATGCTAGTTGCATCTTTAAATAGCCGGTCCCAAGTCCGGAAAGGAGGGTTGAGATAGGCTTGGCGAGCCAACGTAAAAATTCAGCCAATCTTATGGAAATGAAATCCAATATGGGCTTCATTTCTAGCCTACCCCAACTTGTTTAGGACAAAAGGCTTTGTTGTTGTTGTTGTTGTTGCATCTTTCACATTCTATAGTTCTACCTTTGTTATGTGCTTAGCATTGAGACAGTGGCAGTGAAAGATTAAGCCATTTAGTCTAATCTACCTGTTTTTTCACCACAATTGTGAATGACCATCCTATTTAATTGGGGTAGTTTTCAACAAGTTGCATAAGACAAATCTCATGAGGTTTTGTACTACCAGAAGTGTTATAGACCATCTATCAGAACTTAATTTTTATTCTTTATAACAAAGGGGTTGGTATTTTTCTGCTATCTTTTGATAAGTTATGGACATTTCTGCAACCTCTCCTTTTGTTTTTGTTGGGTTTTTACAACTCTATTTCGTGCTTTCAGTGACCGAGCTATGTGAATATGCGGGAAATGTTGATGTGCCAATTGCAAGAGAGTCTATTAGGGCAGTTGGTAAGATAGCACTTCAGCAGTATGACGTGAATGCGATTGTTGATAGGCTTCTTCAGTTTCTTGAGATGGAGAAGGACTACGTGACAGCTGAAACACTAGTAAGTTTGCTTCTCTAGAATAATTATTGGATCTTTAATCAGTATGGATTCAATTACAGGTTGTCTGTAAATTAAATTTGCAATTCTTAAATTTTTAGCAACAAATAGATCTTTTTATGGTAATTGTCTTTTTTAGTTTGATTACTTGTAAAGAGAAGCTCTATTTCTATTTGAATAAAAAAAACTAGGAAAGAAAACAGAAAGTGAACCTTGCTTTAGCCTTTAGTCTTGGGAATGGACACGCTTAGGTGGTAACATCCAGTGAAGTGACTCAATACTGAGACGTACCTGTGTTTAAGGATCTGCTTAGTACACATGCATTTGAAGTGCAAAATCAAGACATTTCATATGTGATATGGATCTTCTTCATCAATGAATATATTTATAATTTTTATATTTTTTTCAATACAGGTGCTAGTGAAGGATCTTCTAAGGAAATACCCACAGTGGAGCCATGATTGCATTGCTGTTGTGGGGAACATAAGCAGCAACAGTATACAAGAGCCAAAAGCAAAGGCTGCACTAATATGGATGTTAGGGGAGTATTCACAAGATATGATGGATGCTCCTTATGTGCTTGAAGGCCTCATTGAGAATTGGGAGGAAGAACACTCCCCTGAGGTATGACAGTGGGATAGAGGGAGTGAGGGAAAGTAAAAACAAGATCCCCGATAAAATAATGAGATTATGGGGTTCACTAACCACATAGTACATGTCTTACCTCTAAATGGTATCCCCTGTACCAGTTGGTATTGGAACTTGTTGTAATATTTGTAAATTCATTATATCCTTTCAGATAAGAAAACAGTTCTTATGAAATCAACCTGACTCAGTTGTGTTATCTTAAAAAAAAAATCATCTGATGAAATCAACCTAACGAACTGAAATGTTTGTTTAACTGTACAGGTTCGGTTGCATCTGCTGACAGCAGTAATGAAGTGCTTCTTCAAGAGGGCACCAGAGACTCAAAAAGCCCTGGGAGCTGCTTTGGCAGCAGGTTTAGCTGATAGCCACCAAGTAATAAAAAATACACAAAATGTAGATTTTTTCGTTATCATAATCGAAGTAGTATGCTTATTCTCTGGCTAATAGATGGCCTTCCCTGTGCTTGTTTAGGATGTTCATGACCGGGCATTGTTCTACTACAGACTGTTGCAATATGATGTGGCTGTTGCTGAGCGTGTGGTGAATCCTCCAAAACAAGCTGTGTCGGTTTTTGCTGATACCCAAAGCAGTGAAATGAAAGATCGTATTTTTGATGAATTTAATTCCCTATCTGTAGTCTACCAACAGGTTACTTTTTTTTTGAGATTTGTACAATTATGTTTTTCTTCTTTATTTTTCATTTTCGGGAAAAACTTTGCTGTAGTTAAGCTCACCCATCAAATTATAAGTCCACAAATATTACTGTCTTGTGACGGAAGTTACTACTTGTGAGAATAGCTTAAGAAAGGAAACTAGGGACCTCTCAAAACCTGCAGATCAACTTCACTTATTAATTGGTGCACGGTTGAAACTGCAGCCATCATATATGTTCACAGACAAGGAGCACCGTGGACCTTTCGAGTTCTCAGAGGACCTCTCAAACCTGGCGATAGGAGGTGATGCAGGTGATGACGCCATAGCCCCGGCTCAGAGGTACCAAGAAAATGATAAAGATCTTCTCCTAAGTACGTCAGATAAAGAAGATAACGGTGGGCCAACCCGTAATGGGTCAAATTCCTCTACATACAGTGCCCCTTCTGACATTAGTGGCTCATTGTCAGCTCTTGTACCTACTTCCACTTCCCAGCCAGCGACTTTTGCTATTGATGACCTTTTAGGACTTGGTGTACCGGATACGCCTGTACTACCGTCACCGTCTGCTCTGAGCCTCAACTCTAAACCAGTATTAGACCCTGGTACTTTCCAGAAGAAATGGGGCCAACTTACTGTATGCTCTTCTCAGGTTTGTCAGTTTTTAATGTATTGATTAATCAACTTACATATAATTTGATCATGTTGTAGGTAGAATCATCTATCAGGTTATCGGGTTAAAAGCGCTGCATATAGACACTAACATGTAAATTATATATTATTTTTATTTGCACAGGAATCTACTTTAAGCATTCAAGGTGTGGCCTCTCTGACAGCACCTCAATCTCTGATAGGACACATGCAAAACAACTCAATCCAGTGCATTGCATCGGGTGGTCAGCCTCCAAACTACAAGTTCTTTTTCTTTGCACAAAAGGAAGGTTCATCTTCTTTCTTTTTGGTCGAGTGTATTATAAACACTGCCTCAGCAAAGGCACAAATTAAAATGAAAGCTGACGATGCTAGTTCCTCTGATGCATTTGCTCTTCTGTTTCAGTCAGCGTTGTCAAATTTTGGGTCATCATAAAATTTGTGTATTTTTGTTAATAGAAGTGAATTTACTAGAAATGGTCTAGAGTGCAGGATACTGGTTTTGCTTAAATAAATTAATTTGTTATAAAATGTAACTGTTTTTTTATGATACAAGACCAGTGCTGATTGTGTACTGGTGTTCTAAGAGCCAGGTTAGGTTTTTATTTTTATTCTTCTTCCTGAGTTGAACTGTCTTAGGCTATGGTATATTTTTTTTAAATGTGCTTCCTATTTATGCGCGAAGTGAAAAATAAAGTTTTTTCTTTCTTCTGGAGTCTGGACTACTTGGCACGACTATTTTTTAAATCTTCAACCAAAGGATTTATAGAACAAGCTTGTTTTGGCATCGTGAAAAAAAAAATAGAAGGTTCTGCAATGGGAACTGACATGGTGGGCCTACTTGGAAAAAAAAAGAATCAACGTAATGCAAAAACACAGTGGACTTGTGCACCTACAATGAAACATACCAACTAGATATTCACCTGTGCTTTATTCTTTTTTTTTATGGGAACCTGTGCTTTGTTCTAGACTTTGGTTGTACGGTATTGAAGAATAATCACATTTTCATTTCCAAAATAAATACGCCTTTTCAAAATTTTCTTCACATAACTTCAATGTTTCATTTGTATTTCTAAATCAGATTTCTATTTCTTGACAAGCACTTGTAAGTGATCGAAAACTAGAGGAACGTCATCTAATCTAATATACTCATGTCTCAACACTGGGCACTGTTCATCACATTTTTAGAATTTTTCTTGTCGTGCACTGTTTTCGGTACAGTAAATTTACTATTTATCATATTTTTACCGAATTTTAAAAAAAAATTTATTATAATTTTATTATTACAATACGAAAATTTAAAATTTAACTTCTTTGCGCGGAGCGCGAGTCGAAACGCTAGTGTATATATAAATTGTGCTTATATTCAAATAATGCCTTGGCACAATATTCTAGCAAAGTGATCTATGTCCAGCTGAGTTGCCTAAATTGAATTTCCTGTTTTGACTCTGATTCAACTTCAATCTGGATAAAATCTTTATCATCATCTTTGGATTCATCTCTTCCCAATGTGAAATAGCAGGTATAAATAAAGATAAGTTGTCGCTGTCTCTTGCTAACTTTTTTTTTTTTAAACAAAGAGGGAGAGCGTCCTGTCACTTTTCTTTAAAGCTAAAAGAAAGTACAAACATCAAACCTTCAAGTTTTGCACCTCACACAATCTCCAGTGAAAGCAATCCCTCTCGAGCTGTACTCTATTTTATTTCAGATACCAGTGCACCAACCTATCTTATATCTCTACTAAACGATTGAAAACACACCCCTACGAAATTGTATTGGTACCATACACTGATACCACTGGAACAAACAACTCTAACTTCAAGCAGTCGTGAAACAAAGATTTCACTAGATATAAAAAACATGAAGTATTTTAAGTGTTGGACATTAATTTTGATGCAATACAAATAGAATATAGCCATCATATTACAAAAAAAAAATCCTAACTAGCAATTGCAATTCAATTAACGATTATTCGCGCAACATGTTTGAAATAAAAATGAGGCAGAAGAATGAACTTACTTTCCATCTCCAGTGTTGTCTCCTTTCTTCAAAACTTGAATGTGTGGAGATGTGGTTGCACGATCGCGAAAGTCTCCAACGATCCTTTGCTAACGAGTTCTTCCAAGCGATTAATGGTGCTTTCTTTTCTCCGCGAGTATGAATTCCTCAACGGTGTATGACCACTCAATAGAGAAGTGTATCGGTAGCTACCACAACACATGTGCCCTAAATAAAGTGTTTTCACTGTTTGAATTACTCCATAATGCTTGAAGACCTGGTTCTATTTATAGGGGCGTTAGTGTATCTTGAAAATATGTCAAATTAATTATCAAATATTCACCAAATATTTGAAATTATATTCTCTTCAATTCTTTTCCAAATTCTGATATTTACTGCTGTAAACATTTCCACGAATTTGGTATAAAAGCTAAAATAATCAATCAGAAAGATAACATTAAATCTAGACAACCAAAACTTGCCTTAAAGCAGGTCTCTTGCGATTGCAATGAATTCCATTACGGTCGCAATTGACTTGGCAATTTCAGGCTTGACAGGTTTTTCCCAAGTCTCTTGCGGCCGTAATGGAATCATTTGTGGCCACAATCAATCATGTTGGAAATCAACAGATTTACTGTCAGATCTCTCCTACTATATTGCGGTTGCAAAAGATCTTATGGCGGCCGCAATAGATCTACATTTGTGCTGTTTTGCTTGAGCTTTGATCTAATTTGAGTTGGGTTTAGCCCAAATAATATTTCTGACTTCACACTAACACCAATATATAGTTTAATTGATCATAATCAGTAACAATTATAATCAATTTACTTTAATTCTATATGCATGTGTGCCCAAAATCTTAGTGAAATACGTATAATGCCTTGAATATTAAATTAATCATATTTACGACATTTTCAACTATTACTCCTCGTAATATTATGTGACAGTACATGACATGTAGTAATCATATAACACGTAGTCAAAACTTTATTTATTAGAATTGACGTCTCAATTCCAACAATCTCCCACATGAACAAGTGTGATCCATTTGATTACATATGTCTGGATCTGATCATATCACTTAAAATTTTTCTGTCCTTCTTTTGATATCTCTTAAACAATTCGGTCCACCAATTATACCAGTAAGGAACTTAAACGATAATCACCATATTTTCTCCGCAGCTTTATCGATGTAAATCACAATGTCAAATACTTCTGGATGACATGAATTAGACTTTGATCATATAATTCAAAAATTACACGAGAATGTGATTTTACGTGCCTATTTCCGAACGGATCACCTTATATCTTTACTTTAGTGAGGTAAACAAACTTTAAAGAGAGAACACAATGAGATTCAAAAATATAATTTGCATATATCATAACTTGTTACAAATTAAAAATGTTCTCGGATTGACAATTAGACAATAGTAGCTATCATAAATCTCTCGAGTTAGGCATGTGTAGAAGAAAGCTCTAATGCTCTTTCTGGTGCTCAATTGAATGCTTGAAAGCTTTTAAGGGGTTTCAGATATGTTTCAGGTTCGTATCTCCAATGTATATATAAGCTAAGCAAATCTTGGAGTATTGGAGTCTTGAAAATGTTCTCATGCGTTACATAACTCTATGACGAGTTATAGAATCTGTTATAACGAGTTGACACCTTTCAAGAAATGCCATTCTGTACTTCTTCCACTAACTTATGGGCCACCTTGAGCAAGAACCCGTTACAACGGGTTGAGAACTCGTTATAACGGATGAGGAAGGTGTTGTGACGCCTCTGGGATGCGTTACAACAACGCATGACTCTGGAAAATTCCTTCTCTGCTCAGCTCTTCTCCTCTTAACCCGTTGGGACGGGTTGGGCATCTGTTATGACAGGTTGTACATCCGTTGTGACATGTTGGCAAGCGTTACCATAACGCATGGCTCTGTGAATGCCTTCTAAGCTTGCTTTTGATGTCTTTGAGTATGTCTTGACTTGTATATGCATATTTGAGCTTTTGTATCATGATTGTGTACTTGTGTTAACCTGCCTCTAAAAAAAAACTCAATTGTGCAAGGTTAGTACTGATTTGTTTTGCAAATTATCAAACATGAGATGAGTTTAATCCAACAACGTTTACGTTGCGTTTAACAAAAGCAACAAAATTTCTTACGTTTTAACGTTACGTCACGACGCAACGAAAAGTTAAAACGTGTAAAACATATTGCGTTGACAGCCCTATACCGAAGTATCAACTCGGACCCAAACGAGACGGAAGATTGCTGAAAATGAAAGTAAGATTGTCACTATGCATTTATGCACCATGTAACAAATAAATATGTATACAAATTGATCCAAACTCGGCCCAATCGAGAACCAGCATTTATATAGTAAACCTCATTAGTCATTATCGAATCTATTTTTGGGCTTCCAACAAAACAAACCATAACCCGATAAGGACTATTCGGCCCGTTAATTCTCTAATCTCCTCTCTCTCTCTCTCTCTCCAGCATCCATCGACCAATACTCCGTTCCCGACTCCAAAATCCCAGATCGGCGCAGCTAGAGAGGAAGATAGAGCTGGTACCAAAACCGGAGAGAAGCCATGGGTGGAGGAATGGAAGTGAACAAGAACAAGTGGATCGAGGAGTGGAACCTCGGACGTGAGAACCTAGAGCACAACTTTCGCTGGTCCCGGCGCAACCTCGTCATCGTGGGCCTCTTTGGTATTGGGCTTCCGATCCTCATTTACAAAGGCGTCACTCGCGAATTCGTAAGATTTTTCTTTTTTATGGCTACTAATATCTGCGATTTGTTCTTTTTTCTTTCTTTCTTTCTTTCAACTCGACTCATGTTATCTGATATTCCATCCACCTTAAGGAATTCTGGAATGAGCTTGTGTCATGATCTAGGTAAGATTTGGTTTTATCACTGGTAGAGATCTAGTTTGAGAAGGGTATGTATTCCAATTTGTATAAATGAAGCTTGCATAGTTGCATTCACCCTCCTTTTATTAAGCTAGTCATTGATTGGATAAGTAGGTATTGAGTTTTTTAAGAATGTTGCTGACAAAAATGGGCTTGGTTTTGACTTTCTGATTTGGTTATCCTGTTCATTATGAGAAATGAAAGGATAAGTTTTGTAAGCTTTGGCAAGAAATTAGTTCCAAATTACTGAGATTTTTTTTAAAGAGGAACCCTAGTTGCTTGTCATACGCATAAACAGTACCAATTCTGAGCTAATTGTATTCTGATGCTGTCTTTAGATAGTAAGGAGGTTTCATTTGCCTTAGTGCCATAGTTTGGTAATTGTTTACTTGAAATGGCAAGAACTATTTTAACTAGTTG
The DNA here is from genome assembly GCA_964058865.1 of Eleocharis quinqueflora. Classification (NCBI taxonomy): domain Eukaryota; kingdom Viridiplantae; phylum Streptophyta; class Magnoliopsida; order Poales; family Cyperaceae; genus Eleocharis; species Eleocharis quinqueflora. The sequence continues at coordinate 82,703 of CAXKVX010001585.1, forward strand.
TGCTTCATTTCAGAGATGAGAGTTTTTAATGTGTGTAGGTTGTGAAATAGTTCTGATGATGACGATAGAATGCAAATTCTAATTTGTAGCTCTAACCTGGATCAGTGCAGCACTTGACTGTGCAAAATGTTCTACTTGTTGTATTTTTTTGTTATGAAAACATTAAGACCTGAAGTCTTTACATATGGTTATGAATTGATGAGGAACTATTTCGCTTTATTGTGATATGTTATATCCTTACTATTAACAGTTAAGAAAACTTACCTGCTACAGTTTTTTGTGGGTATCCTTGTTTTGTTGCATGCAAAAGAAGTCCTAGTTCTCAGTGCTTTTACACACTACTGGACAAAGCTTGTGTGTGGGTGTTTTTATTGTGGTCCAAAACTTGTTTACTGTGTTTATCAGATATATCATTTTCTTCCCTCTAGTCATAACAAATAACACAGCTCCCGCTCCTAATTTCTTGATACTTCATTTTCATACCAATAACCGAGGTGGTGCTTAAGAAATTTCTTTTTCAGTAAGAAATGCATGAAATTTCTAACTTCCTTTTATAATATACACGAACTACTGCGATGTATGTTCGCATTTCATTTTTTACATGTTTTCTAGGTAATTTTTCACCCATCAAATATTTTATGTTATAAATTTAATTGTCTTTCTGTCATCACAGCATATGCAAGATGAAGATGCATGCCGGCCTCTGAGGAAGTTTATGTGAGTGATTTCATAGATGTTTCTTATTTTGTGTGTAATAATGAGTACTTTATAACCTAATGCTACTTGCCAATTGCTTTGGTTTATGTTAAGCAAGAACAATGTTTACTTTAGCAGTGCTGTGCATCATTCTTCACTTGTTTGTTTTTGTTTGTTTGTCGCTTCGCTATATATCATTTAATAAAAGTGACTCTTGCTAGTGATTCGATTCTGTGCATTTCAGTTGACATGTCAAGAGAATGTATATTTAAATTCCTGCTGCAAACTTCTATTGGTTGTTATAGATCCTTCATTTATTTTGTAAATTTGTTAATGGGATCTTGACACAAATTTTGGACTTAGAGATATTCGGATGATGTTTGTCTGCGTAAGTGATTCAAAATCTCGACAAGGGTGATTAAATTTGAGTTTGAATCCTTGGTATTTTGGTTGCATTAGAGAATATTTTGTGGATGTATACCAGGAATTATTCTGGCTATTAGGAATTTTGTCTTGCTCTTATTAGTACGTGTCTGCTTTGTTCTGTTTCTGTGTATCAAATAGTTAGTAAAAACATGCAACATAAAATATCACTTTACCAAAATGTATTAACAAGTTATGGAACTTTCGGTTTCACATGACGAAAATTAATGGTCTAAAAACTGTGATCGTAATAGTGATTGTCTTTAAATTATGATTTTTTTTTAACAAATTATCGGCCGGTTAAAAAAAGGTATTGTAATTTTTATTTACTGGAAGGAATGATATAAATGCATCTAACAAATGTATCATTAATTGTGTGACATTTGAGTTTTAAATTATTGTACTTCTACAAATGAAAATGTAGAACAATACAATATATGACATTTAAATTGCTGGGTGGAGAAAAAGGGTGGCTAGGCCCTATTATAAATTGAAAAATTGCATTTTCTTTACTTATATTGTTTTCAAGCAAATTTCTCCTCCAATTTTAATTTTAAAGCTCCGTTTCTATTTTAGAATGCTTCCCTCATTTTTCAATATTTTCGGGTTTCTACCTTGTCTTATTTGATTTTCAAAATTTTAGAATTTTCTATGGTGCCTTTTAGTTTGAACTTTGTTTATGTATCTTTCCATTTTAAGTAAAGATGGAATCCTTCATCGAGTTTTCTAACTTATAATTATCCAAGATCTTTCACTGAATTAATATATTTTTTTTGGCAGTCAGGTTAGTACTCTTTTTTCGATTACTTGAGTTTTTACTTTTCATAAAAGATTCAAGGTTTTGGAAATTCATAAATATATTTGCGCCTAATACAATAATTGCGCCTTATATAATTAATAATTTCAGTCAGAACTAGACCCATACTGAGCAGTACTGGTATAATCTTATATAAGTTATGCAACACCTTCAAAGATGGACAAAACAAGCACTCGAAACAAACCTTTCAAATTATGAGCTAAATGGAGCTTATTTCAGACGAAAATCATTCTACTGGCGCTTGTGCATCTCCCTTGTGATAGCAGACAATCACTTTTACTAAGTTCTTTTGTGTTGCATTTACATTCCCTCATGAAAGTTTGTTAATTTGTGCTTTATAACTCTGATCATGTATTGTCAAAATACATTTCTGACAACGAACTAGGTTTTCGCACAAGTGATGTTATACTGAGTAAATGAAAAAAGAGTTACAAATAAAATCATAGAATCGTAAATATTTTCAAAGTACACAAGTCCCTTGCATATTTCATTCTAACATAAAGGGTTTTTTTTCAAACATTCATGTGAAATTCATGAAATTTAAAAATATGAAAATTGCATAAACATCAAATAAAAGTCCAAAAATAAAATAAAAAATCATGTGAACATTCATATAAATTGACAAACTTTCCCCCTCCTCTCATAAAACACAACATATTTTTGTGAGATAAAAATACTTCAAAACAGAATAACATGTTTCCCATTAATTAGAACATGTTTTCCCGAAGGAAAACACTACCTCATGAAGTAAAAGTCAAAGATAAGACATTAGAGGAGAAATAAAAGTGAACTTTAGTTAGTAATATCTCAAACTGGTTTACAAAGAATTAATACGTCGTTTTTAAATTAAGTCACTTTCAAAGAAGTCATTTTGCGTTATTCAGTGTGTTCAACATCGCTTAAGAATCATAGGTATTAAGGCTGAGACAATCTCTCATGTAAATAAGGGTAGTAGCTTGCGCATGACTATAACTTAGAACCCTATAACCTCATTGGTTATAAATAAACAAAATCCTGAATGACTGCGTAAATTCAAGTCACTGAAAATTACGCGCGTTTGGAGTGACCTGTCCTCTTTTTCCCAAAACAACTCCTCTCTCTCAACACATGGGGAGTCGGAAAAGGGCACCGACGCCATCACTATCAACAATTATATGCGGCAGATTTGAAGGCAAGCTAGCAGGCCAAAGAACACAACAAAAATCAGCAGGCATGAAAGAAAGGAAAAAACATAACAAAATGAGAGAAACAATCATAAGAAAGCATGCCTTGCACGAAAGTGAGCAATCTTCGACATGTCAACATAAAAAAATGCAAATCAATAAACATCTTCACTCCAAACATCCCTGAAAAAAAAAGAAACAAACAAAGAAGAACTTATCATACGAGTCTAAAAAAAATCATCGCATTTAACCTAAAAAGGAAGAATAAGAACCATCCCACGAAACTGTCGGACCTCCAAAGGACTACAAGCAACAAGGACAGGCACCACACACGACTTCTCAGCAAGCAACAGAGGATCAAAGAGATTGTTGAAATGTTCACACATAGTCAAATCAACAGTATAACTCCTTGAGAAACCAATAATGGCAAAAGCATCAATGAAAACAATGTAAACAACGACAGAAAACGATAAAAAACAAAATAAGCACCGCAACCAAAATACACAACATAAAATGAACCTTTCATTCGTCAGATGCATAGTATGCACCCTGATCGACCTTCTTTTGGACAAAATATTTTCCACGGCACCAAACCTAGATATCCTATAAACTACATCTGAAAACAACAGGGAAAACGTCATTAACAAAAAATAAGCAAGCAAAAAAAGAGAAAAATGCAGGCCACAAGAACACACACAACAATCACAGAAACAACAAAACAAAAATAACATAACATAGCAGTGATAGCACCCTCTGGCAGCGCCGACGTGCTCACATTCTCAAGATGCCTAACTCAAAATAATGCAAAAATATTGAAACACAATTAGCAGGCAATGACGGCACAAAAGTATCCCTAGTCACGATCAAGCAATATTTATGACCAACAATCTGATATCTCTTCCTAGCATGGTACGCAATAAACCTACTAAACTCACACTATCTGGCCTCAACAAACCAATCATATAGTGATACTCCTTCGTCGAAACAAAATCCTGAATGGCAGCATCCTACACATAATTAACAAAAGAACTTGAAGAACAACCACACCAAAGAAAGGCATCAATGAAAGCAACAACAAAATCACAAAAAATTAAGAGCGAACCTCCTCATCCAACAGAACAAAATTCAATCCATTTGCATCGCCAAGCTGAGCATTCCAAACTTTGATAATAATCACACAAATCCTAACACACGACAATGTTGTAGTCAAGAAAGCAATATGCACAATGATCGCCATCAATCAACACCTAAAAACACCCAACAAAAAAGGCAACATCAGACAACGCAAACCAAAACAAAATATCACCCGGACCGAGCAACAACTTCATGCAATATCGACAACATAGCATGAGCAACACACACACCACAAAGGCAACACAATTTCCTACCTGCCTGACTAATTAGATTCTCACACACAAAGAAAGAACAAACGCCATCACCTTGAAGCAACCAAACCCTTCAAGTTCATTCAAATCGTAACTCAACATTAATTACTCAGTGAATACACAAAAACAACAACCCCTTCAAGTTCACCCACAACACAATTTGATGCCTCAACTTGCTCAATGCACAATGAGAACACATAACATAATGCATAACATCGAAACCATGCAATTTATACAAACCAAATAATTCTACTATGCCGCAAAACAACAAAAAACAATTTTATATGCACAACCTACATCTTGATAGATTCTTTTCCACCTATACACCCACACAAAATTTATTGTTGAAATCTAGTTCCCCGCAGCGTTTCGCTTCAGCATACAAAAAAGTTAAACAAAAAAAATAGGTGGCCCAACCTAACAGAACACAGACCCAACCAAATCCAAAAAAAACCTCAGCAAACATATCAGCATCCAATAGGAAACCCAAAATACCATGATAAGAAAATTCAACAAACAAATCCATGCAACACATAAAAACAAACACACAACAAAGACATAAAGCAACAACCTACATCACAAATTGAACCCCACTAAAATGCAACACCAGACAACAAACAATGCCTCCCTAGATAAAACCGCACATACAATATAACACACCAAACAGAACCGACCAAGACAACCCAAAAAATAACCACGCGACCCAACAAAGCACTAACCTGCAAACGAAACAACACGATCGCACAACGCAAAACATCAAGACAAACAACAGCAATCTACCAAGAAATCAGAACGCATCCTCAGAAATAGACCAAAAACAGACAAAAGAGGAGGAGAACAAAAAAAAGACAACTTAAAAACGAACAGTAAAAATAACAAGAAGCCCAACAAAAAGAAACATGTGTCCGTAACAACACACATGGCAGCTTCAAGAACAACGTTGTAGTACCCGACGCAGCTCTGAGGCGGAGAAAATCGAAGCACAAAAGACTGCACAACATAAAAGACAACAAAAAAATAACAGGTAACCTAACAAAAAGAAACATGTGGCTGCAACTATAAATGTGGCAGCCCCATAAAATACAACGAATAAGAAGAAACACTATTTGTAACAATATGGAAGCTATAATGTCAGCTACAATGTCTTCAATGTTGAGAATGTATATATGTAGTATGAGAATAAATACATTGTGATTGTTCGGCAGTTCATAAGTTGGTAGTTTGACCAGCCGGCCTGTCGACCCGCCTACTCGCACATGCCCATCCGGGCCAAGCATTATGCCTACTCGACCCATTGCTGCGGTGGGTCGGGTAGGGTCGGGCCTATCGGCAGGCTAGGTCGGACAATGGGTTGTGACTACATCCATGGGTAGCCCATGGACTTGTCGAATATGATATTTAAAATATTAATGACAGTACTTATGAGTAGAATTTGAGTTGTTCAATGAACTTATTTATGTACGTATTGTTTAATGAATATATTTGTGTTGATTTTGTTGTTAAGTTCTTATGATTATATTGCATAACAAATTTTATATTGTGTAATTAACATATTGAACATTATAAGATAAATTCACAAATGCGAGAATATATTGCCAGGTAATGCGGGTAGCCCATGGACCGGGCTACAAAGCCCATGTGTAGGCTTGGCCTTCAATTTCATATCCATTCCTTCGAGCTGAGTAGGCCAAGTATGATATTTTTGCGGATCAGATAGGCCACTGGATAGAAAAAGAAATCCGTGAATAAGATCCATTGACATTTCAAGTACAAAAGTTGTTCTAAGTAAGTTGAGTGGGGCTAGCCTGTGGTTTGAAATAACTACAATTTTATTCATGTGACTGTGTAAGAGAAATGAGAGAGAAGCTCGGTCCAATTTGGAAGAAAAAAATGATTGAGAATGATTTTTGTTTTCCCTTGAAATGTTGAGCTGGAACATACAAAAATTCCCAAGTAGGCGATTTTTCCCATTCTATAGTTACATGCCGATATCGTACGCCATTTTGAAAAGTAATTTCAGGTCGTGTTCGCTTCCAACCCACGAAGGTGGGAAATAAAAATTCACTCAGATTGAATTATTTATTTTCCACGCATACAATACAATTTCTTCTAAAATTCTATGTCTATTCCCGTTCCCAGCTGCTAGCCGAACATGCCCTCAGTTTGTTATTTTTTTCCTTTGATTCCCAAGAAATATGGATTTGCCTAACAAACTCTTAATGAAACAAATGCAGACCTGTCAAATGTGTGAAACGATCACGAAAAGGGTAGTTTCGTTAACCGTTTTGTTTAATGAACAATCAAGAAATGTTGTTTCCTTAAAGAAAAGATCGAAACGATCTGAACGAATCAAAACGATCAAACTCATTGCTTCGCTCTTCAACCATCTCATCTCTCATCACAATAAAGTAAACCAAGAATAGGTGATGAACGGTTCTAATCATACATAAGATCAAATCCTTGATCTCTTTTTTCAAGCAATTCTTCATCTCATTATAGTCATTTTCTCTGAAATTTTTTCCTTTGATTCCCAAGAAATATGGATCTGCCTGACAGACTCTTAATGGAACAAATGCAAACCTGTCAAATGTGTGAAACAATCATGAAAAGGGCAGTTTCGTTAACCTTTTTTAATGAACGATCAACATATGTTGTTTCTTTAAAGAAAACGATCGAAACAATTGTAACGAATCAAAATGATCAAACTCATTGCTTCGCTCTTCAACCATCTCCTCTCTCATCACAATAAAGTAAACCAGAAATAGGTGATAAACGGCTCTAATCATATATAAGATCAAATCCTTGTCTCTTTTTTCGAGCAATTCTTCATATCACTATAGTCATTTTCTCTGAAATCAAAATAATTCTACCAATACATAGTCACAAACAAAACTGCGAAACAAACGATCACGAACAATATATTTTTGTTAATTATTTCATTATTTAAATGAAAGAATTATTTTTAGGAAGCGACTAATTGTCCTCCCTTACAAGCCTCCCTTACACGCCCCCCATATAAGTCTTTATACCCAAATGCAGTAGTATTTATATTTTTTAGTATAAGTTTTTATACTCAAAAAATATTATCATTGCATTTGTTCAATAAAACATTTATACAAAGAATTAAAAATAATTTATCATTGCATTTGAGTGAGGAGACGCGTAAGGGGGACAGTTATATTTACTCTTATTTTAAGCATAATCATTTTATTTGTTACGAAACAAAACAAAACGAAAGTTATTAAACCATCAGTAATTAACAGCCCTAAACAAAGTGTTTAATTTAGAGATGTATGACAGTATGGAACAGATTCCTCTTCCCATATGTGGCAGTAATTTCTGCCATAAGTCTAACCAATAATTTGATGACACATCAGTACATGACACTGCCTTTCAATTTTTCAATTAACGAAGTTGTTCACAGTTTTACTATGTGTTTTATTTTTTTAACAGTTTTGGTTATTCTTTTTCAACCGTTAATAATTAAAATGATCATGACTTATTAAATTAATTGATCACATATTTTGCAATATTCTGTACGCTTCTCACAAACTTTATTTATTAATTAACTAGCTTGCGGGTCCCTCCTGAGTCCTGAATTATCAATACACGGTGCAATTTCATTATTTTTAAGAGTTTAGCGGATTATCTTCCGCATCAAGAGTAATTGGGAATAGTCTTGTTCATCACCAGAAAAATTCTCATACTTCTAATTTAATCTAATCTAATATATTCATGGCGCAATATTTGCATCATTGTTCATTTCTACAGTGCAAATAAACATTATTTTCATTGTTCGCCGCTACAGTAAAATTACTGTTCTTTATTTTATTTCCTTCGCGCGAAATTTGACTGTAGTATTTTTTATTGGGAGCTGATATATCGATACCTTCAATGATACCACCATCGATACCAACAGGACATATCCAGTTGAATTCAGTTTGCATGTTATTTTTTTATGATGCATGTTGTTTTTTGTATTATGCATATTGTTTTTGTTATTATGCATAAAATTGATCGGACGCTCCACTGAAAACGAATGTCGCTACGCTCACCGACGCGGATCGCTACGCTAATCGATGCGGACTGGACGAATCCAGTTGCATTTATTTTGAAAAGTTGTTCTAGTTATTATGCATGTTGTTTTTGTTATTTTTTGTTATTATGCAAGTAAATAACATACAAAATAATACAAATAACATGCATAATAACAAAAACATCATGCATATAACGAAAACATAATAAATCATAAGTATAATAAAAAACATAATGAACTTAGCATATAAATCATAAATATTTGACTGTTATTCATGTTTTTAGATGCACAATAACAAAAACAAAATGCATAATAACGAAAACAATATGCATCATAAGTAAACAAATTTTCATAATAAATCATAAATAGAACAAAAAAAACATATTGAACTTAGCATATAAATCAAAAGTATTTAACTGTTATGCATGTTATTAGATGCACAATAACGAAAACAACATGCATAATAACGAAAACAATATGGATCATAAGTAAAATAAATTTTCGTCGGAACTCAACTGGACGTGTCCAGTTGGTATCGCTGACGGTATCGAAGTTGGGATCCGCGAAACATTTTCCTTTTTTATTAATGCTCTAATTTAAATTTAATATAAATTTTATTATCGTAATATAAAAATATAAAATTTAACTTCTTTACGCGTAGTGCGAGTTGTTTAACTAATTTTCTAATCAACAACGTAGTATTACGATGTATAGAAAGAGAAAAGATGTCACTTTCTAGAGAGATGAGAAGTGTCAATCATGTAAGACTTTTATGAAATATTTTAAAATATTAATCATTCAACCAAAAAATGTCAATCACGCAAACGAAAATATGATAAATTCTTCTTGGACATATTTTAAATGCCATATATTATTATTCCATACATTAATTTAAAAATATAATAATCTAAAACTTATATGACACTATATGTTAGATGGCGATTTAATTATATAATTCTTTCGAGTTAATAAAATATTACAATACTTTATTTTTAACATTTTTGTTTTTAAAAATGACTATAGTTTGAAAGAAAAAAATCATAATTCTAGAGACATTCAATATTAAGATTACAGTTTTTAGACCATTAATTAATGTTCATCATGGTGAAAATTATAAGTTCCATAACTTGTAATACATTTAGGGGAAGTGATGCTTTATGTTGCAATTTGTTGTTTGATTTCTATAATATGGAAGTTATGTAACAGGGACATGATGAAGATGTCAAATATGGTGATTTGCATTCACAGATTCAGGAATTATATTATGGAGGGATATGATTTATATTTTTTTAGAGAAGTAAAATGAGGTTTATTTTCAAATTATAAGTATATTTGTAAAAAAAATTGATAAATTGTATAAATATACAAAATATTTTTACAAAAGAAAATTTCAAAAAAGACGGTTGTCATGACTCCACTTCCGCCCCTGCTTGCATACATTATTGTTGGGTCCGAATCTGCTATTATTTTGAGGAAAATGAGGATCATACTATTCAATTGTAGACCGTTAGATTAAAATTGACGAACAAATTTGACTGAGGAGGCACATTTTTTGTTTAATCTGATTCGTTAATTATATTCAACGACACAAATTAAAAAAAGTAGAATTTTACTTTTTTTTTTTGAAAAGCAGGAGATCTCAATCCATTATTGTTATGTATGGATGTGACTTGTGAATTACTGCACCGTTTGTTTGGTTGGGGGAAAGTAACAGAATAAATAAATAGTTCTTATGATGACTTCTATAATAATAATAATAATAATAAAAATAAAAAGTTGATAGAATTATTCACCTATCATAAAATAGCATTTTCTCAAACACAGGCAGGAACGAAAGTTGAAATTACGCGTGAATACAATTGTTCATTTTTATTTATTATTTATGAGGAGAGATTTGATGAACACAACTCTAAATAATTACAAAGTTGTTACAATTATTTTTTTCATTTTTAAAGTTCAAATTGTTGATCCAAACTGCTGAATATGATCTCCACAATAAAATACGCTTTCAGATCAAATTTTATATTTTTTGAATCTTTTTACTAATTATTAAGATGAGTACAAAATTCAATGGCTCACGATATTATAAATTTGGCATATTTTTGCATCAATCTTAATAAATAGTAAAAAATTCAAAAAATGTAAAATTTGAATTGGGAGCATATTTTTTTGTGAAGATCATGTTCAACGGTTTGAATCAATAATTTGGACTTTGAAAATGAAAAAAATAATTATGATAACTTTGTGATTATTTAGAACTGTGTAATCTAATTTCTTCTCTTTATTTATTTATTTTCTCACGTGCAATCGGTACATATTAGTCAAAATATTATTTTGCTCGCTTTCACTGATTCAGCATGATGCCATGAACTAAAAAAACATTTTACATTTAGAGAAGCATTCCTGCTTAACACTTCTTTACGCTACTTCTTTCTTTTGGCACCAATTGAAAAAGTCAATATTTAATAGCGAAAATTAATGTATAAATGTGTAATGTGTTCTAACTTCTAAGGTCAAAGTCCCCTTAACTCCTCCAACACCCACTGACAAGTGGGGCCCCTAACAAGTCAAAGTGTGTGGAACGTTACGTGGCAAAATACAGGGTCAACTCAAGGTGCCCTGTCATGAACAGATGAACTTTTATTCTTTCTCCTGTTAGCTGTTACATCTAACGAACTGTGAATTTGTCCTATTCAACTCTTTGTACTCCCAATTCCCCTTCTTTTTAATTATCCCTCACGAAAATATGAGAAACCAATCAAGCTAGATATAGATCTGTAGATATTAACATAGAAACCATGAGTTCGTCACCTACACCATCACAGGCAGCCTCGCCCGCTTCGTCTCCTCCACCCCCATCACAGGCATCCTCGCCAGCTTCACCTCCTTCAAACCCTCCTCCTCCACCTCCAGTCGTGTCTCCAGTTTCACCTCCTACAGCACCCCCTCCTACAACACCCCCTCCTGTTTCACCTCCTACAGCACCCCCTCCTACAACACCCCCTCCTGTTTCACCTCCTACAGCACCCCCTCCTACAACACCCCCTCCTGTTTCACCTCCTACAGCACCTCCTCCTACAACACCCCCTCCTGTTTCGCCTCCTACAGCACCCCCTCCTACAACACCCCCTCCTGTTTCGCCTCCTACAGCACCCCCTCCTGTTTCGCCTCCTACACCCACTCCGTCTCCACCAGCCCCAGTGACTCCACCAGTCTCTCCACCAAGCCCTTCTCCAGCTCCACCTCCTCCGACGCCTTCTGATCCCCCACCTCCGGTATCAACTCCGCCACCTCCGGTTTCAACTCCTCCACCTCCGGTATCAAGTCCACCACCTCCTATATCAACTCCACCACCACCAGTTGTGCAAGAAACTCCACCGTCTCCATCACCGCGTCCCGTGCTTTTATCGCCTCCACCGTCGTATCAGCCCCCTCCACCACCGCCACCTTCCTCAAGTTCAGTATCAATCGTACTGATTGCTGGAATAGCTGGTGGGGTGGTGGGTGCAGCCCTTCTGCTTGGTTTACTGATACTTATATTAAAGAAACGGCGTAGAGTTGAACCCCCCTATCCTTCGATTCATGTACCTTCTTCGTCTCCTTATTCAGGTGCAACTCATTTCTCAATAATTAGTAACATGTTTTACAGTAGATAAGTTCTACAAAATGTCTTGCAATTGGTTGACCTTTTTCATTACTATTGTAGCATGATTATATGCATTCAGTACTTGCTTTCACAATGAAAAAAAGAAAAGATTCGATGATATGAACTATCTTAATTGGTGCCATCAAATGTGTCAATGCAGCAAGGATATCAAAATCCGATACACTTCGTGTAAAATTAATTGATTTCATAAATAAAGGCTAATTTCTATTTTTCATTCCTCCTCTTCATGGCCAGTTAGCAACGATTCAGGATCTAGACCAATCTCCGTTCGTACCATTCCCCAAAAACCTCCCTTATCCCCTGTAACACAACCAGTTGTACCAGGTGGGCCTTTCACGTATGAAGACCTTGCATCAGCAACCAATGGGTTTGCAGAGTCAAATTTGTTGGGCCAAGGCGGGTTCGGCCTTGTTTACCGAGGCACGTTGAGTGGAACAGAGGTTGCTATTAAGAAACTTAAATTGGGAAGTAGCCAGGGAGACAAAGAGTTCAGAGCAGAGGTCGAGATAATTAGTCGTATCCACCATAGAAATTTGGTCACCTTGGTCGGCTATTGCATACATGAGGAAGAGAGATTGTTGGTTTATGAATATGTGCCTAACAAAACACTTGATTTTCATTTGCATGGTATGCTATCAATCATTTTGAGTTGAAATCATTTCAAATGTATTGTTAATTCCACTCTTTTTTTTTCTGATTTTAAGTTGGTTAAACTGAATTGCTTTCATGTAGGAAGTGGCCGACCGACGCTTGATTGGCTTAGAAGATGGAAGATTGCTTTGGGTTCTGCTAAGGGTTTGGCATATCTACATGAGGATTGTTAGTTCCTATTATGCCCATTTTTTTTTCTATCTTGAACGTGTTAACCTACTTACAATAATTTTCATGCATGGTTCAGTTTCTTGAGCGTTTATTCTTTTGCTAATTCTAGGTGATTCAAAAATCATTCACCGGGACATTAAAGCTGAAAATATACTACTTGATTTCAACTTTGAGCCAAAGGTAGGTCTATTGTTTGGTATGATGGATTATAATCCTGAAAATGTCAAATTGTCTTCATTTTGTATTAACCTTTTTTGTACTATTTTATTTGAGATGATTGATATTAGACAGAAAAGATGGTTTTAGTAAGTAATTAATTGATGAATTAGTTTGCAAAAAATATATTGAACCTTAAATGTGCCAAACTATTCAGGTTGCAGATTTCGGATTGGCTAAGTTAGTGCCTACTCATGTGTCACATGTCTCTAGCCGAATCGTGGGAACTTTTGGGTCAGCATTCAACCTCAATTATTGTTCAATTGTTATCAATTTATTTGCAAATATTTGTCATTGTAACTAATATACTAACAAATAATTAATAAAACAAATGTATAGTATACATTTTTTATCTTCATTGTGATACATCAATACTTGTTTTAATTTCATTTTCAATTATCCGTTGTTCCTTGTATTCATTTTTTTGATACATATAATCAGATATCTGGCGCCGGAGTATCTAAGCTCTGGGAAAGTTACAGATAAGTCAGATGTATACTCATATGGGGTTATGCTTCTTGAGCTAATTACCGGGAAGAAGCCTGTTATGGGTGATTTCTACGAGACCCAGAGTTTGGTGGATTGGGTAAGCCATACAAATTTTTGAGCAATGGAGCAATTGACCTCACAACTTTAACATATTCATTAACAAATTTGTCCTCCAGGCAAGGCCATTGCTTTCACGAGCCATAACAGAGGAAATCTATGATGAACTCATAGATAAACGGCTTGAAACTAATTATGATCAATATGATATGACACACTTAATACACTGTGCAGCAGCTGCTGTACGATATTCTGCAATAAAGCGTCCTCGAATGGGCCAGGTGCATTGGATTTTCTTTTGTATAGTTTACCTTATACAGGATCTGGTTAATGTACATGTGGCCACTCAAATTGTTATTACCTTGGAGTTGATGTTTGTTCAGCTTCCCGGATATCAGTTGGAGCTAAAGTTTCATATATTCCAGTGAGAATGGTAGATGTGATTTTACTGTTATGAACTCGGGACTTGCTTTTTTACTGTAATACCATATGCTGTAGAACCTTAAGCTTAACAGAAGGCATTTATAGGCTTCTCTAGCATCTGAAACATACCTTCATTTTTTCTAAGATCCGATTTGATTGAACAGATTGTGCGGTATTTGGAAGGAGAAATCTCACTGGAGGACTTGAATGATGGAACGAAGCCAGGTAACAGTGAGGTGAAAGCCAACTCATCAGAGCAGGATGTGCTTAGAAGAATGGCATTCGATGGTATCATTAGTGAAGACTATGCTGAGAGTAATCAAACGAGCGAGGCGACATCTAGCAGTGGTGCAAATACAGAAGAGATGGAGCAACATAAAATAAACAGAAAACGGTAGAGTGGTCAATTGTGATACAATATCAATTGTTCTTTAGGTATTGTTTTAACAGATTGAATATCTGAATCCGCATATATAACATTTTGTTTTTGTTCATATTTTTTTATATTTTGGTACAAAACTAAATTGGTTTGTATGATGTACATATTTGTTAATTTTTTATATAAATCAAAGAGAGATTGTCACACTATCATTATAAAATGTAACAATTTCTCACTGTATACAAATATACTTTGTATACTCCTATGTTTTACAATACTAGTTTCAAGCGCGGAAAGGAGGGTTTGATAGACTTGTCGAGCCAACTTAAAAATTGAGCTAATTTTATGAAAATGAAATTCAATATGACCTATTCTCAACTTGTTTGGGACAAAGCCTTGGAACAAAAAGTTTTATTGTTGTTATTGTTGTAGTAGTATACAAATATACTTTGTTAGTTTGTGTGCAGATTTTTCTTATAAGTTCTCAAGTTAGTTTTTTTTGTTGCAAAACTAAGGTGATAAGTATCTTGTTTCTCTTGATTGTATGTTATTGTTTAAGTTTAATTCATTTGTAAATTAAATTTATTGTCGTTATTATTTTGTTTGCCTCATTTGCATGGAGAAATGCATCTCATTCATGGAACTTTGTCATTAGCAAATGTGTTTCACTCTTTTCTTTTCTGAGAATTCGGTTCCCCTAATACATCTCTTTGTAAGAATTGAAGGCTCATTAGCAATTTAGCACCAGGAACATTTAGCAAAGCTTGCCAAATGTATTATTCTTTGCACAATGGTTCTTTTGGAGTTTGGTGCCTCTTTTAGAGCTGAACATAATTGAATATTTTAAGGCCCTGTTCGGAATACATCCCAGCATGAGAAGGATCCAAATCCTCTGGACTCATTTTTAACTGGGCATTGTCTGCACTCAATTAATGTCATCCGTCCGATCAGATTCAAGGGCTCAGATGAAAAGCGTATGCAGAAATAAAATAAACAACTTCTGCCCCGATTTTCATTCCTTTGCCCGATCAGGTCCATTAAAGACATCCATCTCTCATCGAGCTTCATCCATCTCTGAAGTAGAATTTGCATTAAAGATATCTAATTATTCTAATTTTTTTTTTCTGTATACAAGTTATTTCTATTTAATATGGCTTCAATTTCGTTGCCAACCATTTTATAATATCCAAAAGTGAAATTTGCACAAATCCCCATTTTTGGTTACTTGATTAGAATAACTCCCCAAAATTCTAATTATGCCTTCGTAGCCGGGGTAGTCCTCAAAATATCAATGAAAATACAATATATTTAGCCTCTAAAAGTTTGGTATCAGATCACAAGATGGAATCTGTTATGGAGCGAGAAGTAGAAGAGGAATTTCAGTATAGATTCTTGTCTGAAAATGGTGATGCAGTGAAGGTATCCATACTTGACCACAACAGAATTATAGTGTCCGAATCGAAGTTTTCAATTTGCCAAAGGATGTAGCTGGAGCTGGTTTAGTTCTTGATTGGAACATGTACATTTCTGATTCGTCTCAAATCTCAATTGAGAGTGCCAGATGGAGTTGAAACTGTTAAGGTACCGCTCATGGCAAACTCCTTGGGCGAACATGCTACGGAACTTGAATTTTTTGCCTCTCAAACTCCATTTTACCTCTCATTTGTGATACTGAACTCAGATGGGTCCGAGATAAAGAACTATAGGGGTACCAACTTCTGTGTACCAATTGGTATTGGATCGGGAAACCCTATGTCCTTGGGTTTTCATTTTCTAATGATGACAAAGCAAATTTTTCTCTATTTCTAGAAAATGCTGAAACTGTGATTCTACGTTTGTTTAAAAATGGAAGTGAAGAATCAGATTTAGAGCTCGATGAAGCTCGATGAAGCTCGATGAGAGAGATGGGATGTCTTTAATGATCCGGTCGGGCAAAGGAATGAGAATCGGGGCAGCAGTTTTTTATTTTATTTCTACAGACGTTTTCCATCTGAATTCTTGAATCTGATCAGACGGATCATATTAGTTGGGTGCAGACAGCGCCCAGTTAAAAGTGAGTCCAGAAGATTTGGATTCGCATGAGAATGGGTAAAGGATTTGTACTAAAATGTACTGTATAGATGGGAAAAAAAAAATTCACTTGAACTGAATTTTTAATTTCCCACTTCAACAGTAAAAAAGACGAACGGGCCCTAAGGCAGCTGTGGATTTTCCACCACTACATGGCCATGTTTATAATGAGTAAACTATACCTCTTTTTAATGTCAAGCAAATTGAGAACATTTACCTGATAACAACCCTGGCTTATTTTTTATGTTGTTCTCCTGAAGTCTGATAGTTTTTTTTTTTTTATAAGGTACAACCCTGGCTTATTTATTTTGAGAAATGGAGTTCGAACATTAAATTCCACAAGTCCACATTTTTTCCTACCTTTTTTTGTCTATCTAGAGAAACCTTTCTATGAACATATAGTGTCTTTTTATTCATCATTTATAATTTTTTAAAAATAGTTTGTAATTGGGCAACGAATTTGGCTATAGTATTGAAGGTAACATTTAGCCTTGATTATTTTGAAAAAAGCGAAAATTTAAGTAAAAGATGATAATTCATAAAAGAAGAAAGCAAAAACGAGACTCGACAAGGTAGTCAGTTAGGAGCGAAAGACTTTCAAATGTAATCAGAGCCTCAATTCGAGGCTTATCATTTGAACTATGCACTTTGATCATCACACTTACCTAACGAATTCATAAAAATTCGAATGCTAAAAATAATTCAAGTTTGTTCAAGGGTTCTCAGAAGGCGGAAGACATTTGCGTGGATTTTGTCTTCAAAAAAATCAGATAAATTAAATCCAACATATCATCACCGACAACCTTTTCAAAAAAAAGAAACATAAATTCAGAAATTTCATTTAAGAGAGAAAAAATAAAGACATAAAAAGGTCTCAGAGAGAAGATTAGATCTAATCCACACCGCATACGCTTCGGATATATGCTTGTCTTTCCTTTTTAACATCATAGACCTCCTTTACGCAAAGCAAACAACAAAAACAAATCGAAAGTGAAGATAATCAAACCTACAGATTTGCATGGAAAAAAAAGGGGATTGAACTCAGAATATGGGTGGTGATATATAGAATGGTCGTCAAGGCAAATCGCCATTACGACGAACGAGACCTATCGATTCAATCAATCATCATCGCCCCTTTTACATCTATCGATAAACTAAAATCAGAGATCAAAACAACGACAAGAAAGAGTAACATCGACAAGAAAACCTGAGAATTGTAGATCGAAATCAAGATCCCAAGTCGGCGCAACCTATATAGTGCTGATGTTACGAAACTGGCGTCTAGGGTTTTATCCTTTCAGCGTCGGGTTAATGGATTGAAGAAAATGAGATTTGCCTCTTTTTATGGGCTTTTAGAAAGATTTGAGCCCGGTAACAAAGCCCATTAGTTGAGCTAATTAAAAATTAAATAAATACTAGGAGGAAAAATTCCAAGTGGCCCACCACGATGGGTGAAGTGGGACCCGCAACAGACAAGTCATGATAAGTATGGCTGAGTGATGAGTCAGAACCGAATCGATCAGATTCGTGGTTAGCAGATTAACCCAATATTTTATTTAAATTACCAAATCCAGTATTGATACCGTCTTTAGTGGGCCCCAGAATCAGTGGGGCAAAGGCAAAGCTTCTACACAATTTGCCTTGGTCTTCGACTCTTCGGAGCATTTCCTTGCGAATATTTTTTTTATCATATCCAGCGTGTTTCCACGTGTCGTTCGATGCCGTACCGTGCTTCAAAAGACTGTCAGTTTTTCTTCAACACCCCTGAAGACTTTTTATTTTCTTCTTTGCCTTTTGTAACAACAAAAATTTTAAATAATTTTCTGCTGGTTACTTATTATTCTCTCATTTACCAGTTTTTTTCCAAAAAAAATTCACGTACTAGTTGCATTGGTAAACAATACATGTTAAAGATTTATTCTTTAAAAGAAATATATAGTTTTCTGTTGGTTACATATTTTCTGCTATTTGCCAGAATTTCAAACAAAATTTGAAGTTTTTTTTAAGAGGTTATTTTTTTAAAGTTACCTTGCAATATTAAACAAGTGTTTACAAACAATTTAAATTGTACATAATTTCATGTACTAGGAACTTAAAAAAATGTGTACATATTTTTATTGTGTACCAATAAATTAGGAAGTACCAGCATTGTAAGCTCATAATCATTATACAAATAGTTTGTAGTATTTTTAAGGCCAATGAGCCAAGTTTTTTTTTTTACTTTTAGTAGATATTTTCCATTCTCTTCCTACCCTTGACCTCATATGGAAACCCTTCACCTCATATGGAAAGATATCCTTTGAGAAGCAAAATCGATACGCATAATGCATATTTAGTTTGAATCATCGGATTAAAGATTAAAGTTCTCGATTCTGAATCATATCAATGACAGTCGAGTGTTGATTTTTAATCCGACAGTCCAAATTAAGATACACAGAATCGAAGCGGAGATGATACGCAAAAAATACTGATCGACCTCATATAGACTCAATTAGATAGTTTATCACTAGACTACTAGGCCCGAGGCTCAACAAACCATGAATATCTATGTAAAATCACAAATATTAGAGTAAACCACAAAATTGTACTAAATAAGTGTTTATGTGTTAACTAAAATTATCAATTATCGTTTTTAATCATTTGTAGAAATTTTATAATTCGTATAAAAAGTTCTTATAGGATATTCATATTTATATATCTGCAGGTATAAAAATAATACGCTTTATTTTACCAAAACAAAGAAATATTTATAATTTTGCAATTGGTCGCATCAAAGTTTGGTATCTAATGTTAGCCCCTCATCTATAATAGTTAATTCCGAATTTTGTTGAGGGTCAGGAGAGAAAATGGCAACCATTCTCCGTCGGTGTTTGTATATATTGCTCCTCACCTGAACATTTTCGCTGTCTTTAATTAGAACTCAACAACCCCAACTTACATTTCTCAAAAAAAAAATTATCTTAAGCAAAAGCTTCATTAAAATTCTATATCCATATCTCTCTTTTATTTTGGAAGATATGGTTTTGTACTTTAAGGCTCGACCGGAGGTAGGAGACTACACCATTTTTATGGGAATTGACAAGAATGAAAACGAAGAGCTGATCAAATATGGCTTCCCTGAAGACATCTGGTAATTGCATTCAAATTTGCTACTTGCATTTTCCTTTTTGAGTATATATATGTGAAAGGAGGTAACATTGTTTTTCCTAATTTTTTCCCTATTTTTTTTTTTTTGACTGGTACTAAAGCAATGCCTATCATGTTAAGTTTTATGTAGTTTCATCTGACTCTTCAAGATGAATGGTTTTGCTTCTTAGTTGTAAAAAGAGAAATAATCAAAATAAAAAAGAAAATTATTTATCTTCTTGGAAATCTTTTTACCATAACTAATCTACTGATCTCGCACACTGCACACATCACCAGTACTGACTGTCAATTCTAAATAATCAGCATTTTTTTTTTCATTTGGATATATATATAGGAGGCAATAGAATAAAATAAAATCCAACTTTTAACCCTACTTCCCTGCCATTATAGATCAAGAACAATTTATTATGCTACAATAATTAGTCATCTTTGCAGGGTTGTAGGAGCAAAATGGATATAGATCTGTTGCCTGTTGGCGAAACCGTTTCTCTAGATGTAACTAGTATGTTATTCTAATGCAATTTGGCATCTTCATGCATGCATGCATGACATGAATTCAATGCAGGTTTCATGTAGATAAGGTTTCCTCTGCTCATGTCTATCTTAGAATGCACAAAGGCCAAACAATTGATGATATAAAAGAAGGATTACTTGAGGATTGTGCTCAGCTTGTCAAAGCTAACTCCATTCAAGGTATATATATATATATATATTTTGTCAAATTAATTGAAACCAGAAGATAGATTTTGTTTTATCACTTCTCCTTTCCTCCCCCTCCAAATAAGTATATGTCAGTAAGATAGCTTTAACTCTGTTTAAAAGATGTACTGTTGTAATATTTACATTAATGCAGGTAATAAGATGAATAATATTGATATTGTATACACGCCATGGACAAATCTGAAGAAAACACTGTCGATGGATGTTGGCCAAGTTGGCTTTTTTCATCCCAAATTGGTTAGTCGCATGATTATTTTTAAAGAAAAGTGGGGTTGTTATTATTACATTACATTTCTCTACATTATATGAAAAATGCTATTATGCTTTGCAAAGCATGTGCTTTGCAATTGTAGATCATTAGATCACGCTTTGTGATTTGTGTTAACATGATGATTGAAGATCCAATGATCCATAATCGCAAAGCACGTGCTTTGCAATTATAGACCATTGGATCACGTTTTGTGATTCGTGCCAACATGATGATTGAAGATCCAATGATCCATAATCGGAAAGCACGTACTTTACAATTGTAGACCATTGAATTACGTTTTGTGATTCGTGCCAATTGTCTACATTACAAACAGTCCAGTCGACAGTATTTGAAAAGTGTTGCTTGTATTGACACATATATTTGTATATATATTAACAATTAAAATTAATTGACAATAGTGACTATTAACGAAGTGGATAATAAAAAAGATAGAGATATATAGGCTTCTTTTACCTATGTACTGGTTTTCTTTGGATAATGCTGATTTTTTTTTTTTATAGATCGTTAAAATAACTTATTTTAATTGATAATTCTTTTAACAGGTACGCACGCTGAGAGTTGAGAAGCGTACCAACGAAATAGTGAACAGGTTGAATAAGACCAAAGTTGAAAGAAAGACTGATTTGAAAGGTGAGGGACATCACACATTAATTGTAGAAATTAAGCAGAAAGATAATTTGACAATAATTATTTTAACGATCTTGATAGATGTATTTTCAGATAAATTTTAAAGAACTAATAAAAAAATAGAAGAAGAATTTATATGCATTCTTAATTTTACAGATTGATTGTTTTTTAGTATTTCATGCATATAATTTAGGTATTATTTCATATTCTCTCAAAGATCAATTAAATATGGCTTGTTGCAAATTAATTTCATGCAACTTTCATATATTTTTCATATAAAATAACACTTAATTAACTTGTATAAAAATATTAAAATTTGAAAACATAATCAATCTTTAAGTTTAAGATATGTCTGTAAATTAACATGTTTATATTTCAAAAGTTTTTCTAATTTATTTGAAAAACTATATATTTTTTATTTGAAATATAAAAAATTATTTTTATATTTTAATTATTAGTTATCCTTGTTTTTGTTTATAATTATATATATACATTTAGTTTCATGGGCTAATACTATTTGGCATGCTTCTTTGTAGCTGAGAGAGATGCTTTAAATGCTGCTGAAAAGGCTGAAAAAATACATCGAATGAGAGAAAAGGTCCCATCAATTTGTCTTTCTCCATGTAGCTAAACTAAGTTTTTTTTTTTCATGCACAATAGGATGTACATTGTTGTTATTTTGTTGTGAAATATGGAGAGGAGCATATTACAAATTGACTTAATTTCACCTCTCAGAAATCCCTTTGATCTCAAAATTTATTATATAGTTTTTTTTTTTTAGAAAAAGAAAGAAGACCTACAAAGGTTACAAAAAGAGAGATTAGCAGATATAAGGAGCTACAAGGGTTTAATGGTGCCTGAAAAGATGACATCCAATAGACAAATAGCATCTGCTAGTAATTCCTTCAAGGAACTCGAAGAAGATTTCATGTGACCATGGCTGAAGCTTTTATAAAAGTTTCCAAAAGCTGTATAATAGGTGTATATATATATATATAGATATATAGATATATATATATATAGAGATATGTCATGGTGCATTGCGAAGTCAAGATTAGTTTTGGCATCACGTTCAAATT